>JAHWFP010223118.1:147855-240537 GCA_023313725.1 Lithobius niger | reverse complement strand
ATTGAGCTAGGGGGCTGGGCCACTTTCGGAAGCACATCCACATGGGCTGATTTTAAAGTGAATTCACCGGTTTTTGCAAGGGAGCACACTGAGGTGATGGCGAGATTGGAGCCAGTATCTGGACTAAGCGGCACGGTTGAAAGATTTGAAGCTTGTTTAGGACTCTGAGGTATGATCACAGGTGTTTCTGCATTCGCAGAAGTGCAGATGCATCGATGATGTAAACTTGCCAAAGCGATATTGATCTCCGACCGAAATTCTTCAAACTGTTTCCGTTGAGTTTCAAAAAATTTCATGGACCATTTTTCCAAGAATGCATTCGAAAATTGTAATGAGTGAGAATTTTCATGAGTAGTAATCCAGTTTGTTATGTTACTGAGCTTACTAGAAATTTCTAGTATGTCGATGTCCTTTTCTTGTGCCAAACATTCGAGACGTGAAAGGATTCGTGACGTAATATTTAAGGGATCACCTTCAAACAGGTTTTCAGTTTCCTTGACAGCACTACTTTTGGGAGTGGGTAACTTTTTAGAATTACTGGCAGGTGTATTCAGCATTGGGTCAAAGAATAAAGTTTGGCGTCGCAGGCATCGTAATAATGATTTCCTACCTCCAAAGGTAGTCATTTGTCATCTATTCAATATTGTGACTGTTAAACATCTTAAAGCACCAATCACGTTTCCGTAATTTACATACAGTTTGGCCGCCCGGCTGATATCGGTGCTGCGGGCCAGACGAGGCCAAAACTTTACAGAGGATTTCTTTCGTAGTAGGCAAACTGTCCTATAAAACTTCGTTAACTGTCAACCACAAGGTATTTTAATCCTAAAATATTGCTTCAGCAACGGTTAAATTACGTTTAAATAAGAAGCTATTTTTTTGGAAAGTTGCACTACACGATCGTTACTCTACTCCTTATTTGGCGCTATGCTGTTAGGCCTCTTTTTCCGATGATCAAAATCGTATTAACTACTTAAAACTGAACATTACTTCCTTTTGGCCACTCAATATGGTCAGCATGACAGTGAGACTTACAAATTTCTTCATCTTTATCCATAAAAGTCCAAACATCCGAATCCATAATAACCATTTCCTTGGGAAATATCCACGTTTAAAAGTTTTCAAACTTTCCATCACGGACGCATTTTCGGTTGCTCCTGTTCTGAAAGGAATGGGTCCTTTTAATATATAATATAATAATATAATATATAGAGACGATGCTCGAGGCATCCACCCACCCAAATTCCCGGCGGCAGATGTTAAGTGGAAGAAGTACCACCATTATTACAGTTGTTTTTTGCCGCATGAGGGAGGAAACCGGAGTACCCGGAGGAAACCCTCGTGCAACGGGCGGGAAACAACCGGAGAAAAACCCGTACATATACGGGCACATCCGACTTACAGTGATCGCAGTAGCTTTCAAAAGCTACTGCGTGATTATCACTGTAAGTCGATGTTCATTGGCCAAATTTAAAACTAAATCAGTTAGGCAATATCCTGTAGCTCTCATTGGTCGACGCAGTGTAATTCAAAACCGTGCAAAACATGGCGAGCGCTTTCTGAAGTTGATACGCTTTCGGTCGTCACTTGCTTCAAACGTTACACAATTGACATATTACGATACGTTTGTTGAATTCATGTCAAATAAAAGTATGTATTTTCCTACCAAAAACAATCCGGAAGGCCTTTCTCTCGAAATACTCACTGTGTCGTTCGTTTCCGTAACCTAGCAACGCCTGCAGCCACACGTTGAATCCTGTGGCGAAGCTCGTTAGTGGGACTGCGTCGTTAGGCCTAACGTTAACGTAACCTAGCAACAAATTCTCAGCACCGTTTTGAAACTTATTACGCTCCACTACAGTATGTATTTATTTATTTTTTCACTTACTCTTGCAATTTTAGAAAAAGTCAAAATATTTACATTTACTAATTCATTATACGTAATTGTTTAAAGTAAAAATCTTTGGAGGTGTGCGCCAATGAAAAATACTGAAAGCGGCGGCAAATCTCAATTTCATTCCTGGCGGCCGTGGTGCAAATAAGCGTGCCAATATTTGGAGGGCAGCAGCGACTTTTATAATTTTTTTTTAATTCTGCATACGTAATTTAGATTGCTGGATAATGGAAAATGACGAGAAATTCTCTAACTAAATACCCCGCGAGCATCGACTTACAGTGTCAAGAGCTAAGGAAATTATCGATAATTTCCTTAGCTCTTGGGATATTATTACCTATGAGATTTTCCCTGACAAAAATTTGCTCACTTGATCGTGTACTAAATTCGCCCAATCACAACCGACTTACAGTGATAATCACGCAGTAGCTTTCAAAAGTAATAGCCCTAGAGTAATATCAGTAGTAATAGCCCTAGAGTAATATCAGTAGTAATAGCCCTAGAGTTTTTGTGGATAATACGGCTACCGTTTTCGCAGAAACCTGTAACCTGACATTAAAACTAACGAATGCTAATTATTTTGCAATTATATCCCGAGCGCATAGCGCGAGTTAGCGCTTAGTCATGCGCTTAGCATGAGTTAATTTTAGTCTAGTTACAGGCTGAGTGCAAAAACATTTTTAGCCGTATTATCCACAAAAGCTAGAGGGCTGTTTTACTGGAGTATATCGCAATTCAAAATAAATAATACCAAAATGACTAAACATTCTTTATGTTCATTAATATTTATAATATAATGCTACGTTTTATTTGCTTATCAGTCTCTCAGTTCATAAAATTATTTGTCTCCAGCGAGAAGTTATAGGCGATGCTGCTGTCGGCGACTTTCTCCCATTAAACACGCCGCATCAACCACGCATTGCAGAAAACCGCCGAGAGAAGGCGCTGTGTGTGTTCCTGTACTAATTTTTAATCTTTTGCTAATAATTACCATGGGATCGAAAAACTAAAAGACTTATACGGTAAAAATTAAAATTATTTATGCCAATAGATCGCCAAAGTAAAATTATAAGATACTAGCCTAAAAAATTATACAGTGATGTTAAAATACGACAATCGTAACGAATATGTCCAGTTTTCTAGTTGGTATATATGCGAGTCAAAAGCCACAGTCATTAACTAGCAGTTGGCGTCTGTTTTAAGCTTAGCTCAGTTGCGCATGCGCACAACGAAAAGGTACTCTGGTATAATCACCCCGTTTATACCCAGGCGTATAATCAGGTGATTATACCACACTAGGTCGATTATACCCCGCTCCTCTACCTTCCACCACGATAGCAAGCGGCATATACTCACTGTAAGTCGATGTTCATTGGCTAAATTTAAAACTAAATCCGTTAGGCAATATCCTGTAGCTTTCATTAGTCGACGCTGTGTAATGCAAAACCGTGCAAAACATGGCAAGCGATTTCTGAAATTGATACTTTTGGTAGTCACTCGCTTCAAACGTTACACACGTTTGTTGAATTCATTTCAAATAAAAGTATGTATTTTCCTACCAAAAACAATCCGGAAGGCCTTTCTCTCAAAATACTCACTGTGTCGTTCGTTTTCGTAACCTAGCAATGCCTTCAGCCACACGTAGAATCCGGTGGCGAAGCTCGTTAGCCGGACTGCGTCGTTAGGCCTAACGATAACGTAACCTAGCAACAAATTCTCAGCACCGTTTTTTAATTTATTACGCTCCACTACAGTACGTATATATTTATTTTTTTCTCTTACTCTTGCAATTTTAGAAAAAGTCAAAATGTGTACTACATTTACTAATTTATTATTACGCAATAGTTTAAAGTCAAAATCTTTGGAGGTGTGCACCAATGAGAAATTCTTCAGTGGCGGCAAATATCAATTTCATTCTTGGCGGCCGTGGTGCAAATAGGAGTGCCAATATTTGGAGGGCAGCAGCGACTTTTATAATATTTTTTTTATTCTGCATACGTAATTTAGAGTGCTGAATAATGAAAAATGACGGGAAATTCTCTAACTAAATACCCCGCGAGCTATTGGAAATTATCAAATTTTTTTCAACACTTGTGTTTTGGTCCCTTAAACTCACTCGTGCTATTTATTGGCAGATAATTACCCTCGTGCTTCGGACTCGTGAAGTTAATGTCTGCCTAAATAGCACTCGTGAGTTTATACGGGCCAATACACTCGAGTTGAAAAAAATTATCGATAATTTCCTTAGCTCTTGGGATATCCCAGCTAAAAAAATTCTGTAGAAAAACTGCAGAAAAACTTCAGAAATAATCTGCAGTTATTTGGCCACTTTCTGCAGATTTGAAACTGCAGTTTTTCTGTAGATTTGAAACTGTAGTTTTTCTGCAGATTTGAAACTGAAGTTTTTCTGCAGATTTTTACCTGCAGTTTTTCTACAGAATTTTATTATCTGGGATATCCCAAGAGCTAAGGAAATTATCGATAATTTTTTTCAACTCGAGTGTATTGGCCCGTACGAGTGCTATTTAGGCAGACATTAAAGAGGAACTAGAGCAAAAAAAAATTATCACTTTCGAAACCGTAGTAGTCATTTCAGCTGCCACTTTAGTATCAAGGAAATTTAAAGACAATATTTATTATTGAAACCAACGTCTAATCTATACCTCGTATAATTATACTCTTAGATTACTTACAATACTGATAGTTGCAATTCAGTTAGCCAATCTCTAAGCGTAATCTGTATGGGCCCAGGTTTTGTATTTTGTGGATATCCAATAAAGTAATTCAAATGTTAACGTGCCTTTAAACAATCAATTGGCATAATTAGTTCTGCATACTTACAACCCTTTTTTGTCCCACCCAAACACATTCACAATGTAATAAGTGAAACACCATAACATTTGTTTGGAATATCTGCAGAAAATCTACAGATTTTACCTTCAGCTTGCTGAGCGTGAATAAACTGCACAAATTCTGCAGATTTCATCTTCAGCTTTTCAGCCAATCAACATACTTTGAAAAACAATTATAATTTCCATAGTCCCAACTACCGTTTCAAAACATGTTGACAGGCTTAACACTTCTTTAGAAAGTAAAGTGCAAAGAAAGTACAAATAAACAAGTAGATAAAAGTTAATAAACGTGATAACTTACATAATCTAACATATTTTATAATATGGAATGTTGTTGCATACATTTTCGTAAAATTCGTTTCTGCCAAGATCTGAGAATGAACAATAACTTCAGAAATTCTTCAGACTTTATCTTCGACTTGCAGTTTACAACATTGGCAGAAATTCTCCAGATTTTATTTTCACCTAGCTGAGATTGAACACCAGACTGCAGAAATTATCCAGATTTTATATTTGGGTTGCTGAGAGTGAACAACATCTGCAGAAATTCTGCAGATTTTACCTTCAGCTTTCTGAGAATGAACAATAACTGCAGAAATTCTGCAGATTTTATATTCACTTGCTGAGAGTGAACAACAAACTGCAGAAACTCTACAGATTTTTTTTCACTTGCTGAGAACTGCAGAAATTCTGCAGATTTTATCTTCTATTGCTGAAAGTGAACAACAAACTGCAGAAAGTCTGCAGATTTTATCTTCACTTGCTGAGAGGTGAAGAAAGTGCAGAAAATCTGTAGATTTTATCTTCAATTGCTGAGAGTGAACAACAAACTGCAGAAAATCTGCAGATTTTAGCTTCGATTGCTGAAAGTGAACAGCAAACTGCAGAAATTCTACAGATTTTATCTTCACTTTGCTGAGACTGAACAACAGACTGCAGAAAATCTGCAGAATTCTGTAGTTTTTCTGCAGACCCTTAAATTTTCTGCAGGTTTTCTGCAGAATATTTTTAGCTGGGATTACCTATAATAATTTGTATAAGCTAACATATTTTATGTTATGGAGTGTTTTTGCTTACATTTTCGTAAACCTTGAAAGTAAACCAAGCTTCGTTTCTGCCAAGCTCTAAGAAAGAACAAAAACTGCAGAAATTTTTCAGATTTTATCTTCGGCTTGCTAAGTGTGAATAACAGACTGCAGAAATTCTGTAGATTTTATCTTCACCACCGTAATATACAATACCAAAATGCAGCACAACTTCGAACAGTCGAAGTTGCACAGCAAGTCCAAAGGTTGAATTTCAAAATTTTGATTCGGGTTCAAATTTGCACCCAAACTCCGTTACTGGGGGTGCAAAAAGAGTCTTTGGAGTGCAAAATCAATATGTAAACCAACACTGTGGTCTCCTATTTTTTTAGCCATTGAAAATTCTAACATTCAGCATCTCAATAATGTGTACTGCTTTCCTATACTTTGCTTAAAACTGACTTAACTTCACTATTGAACTAAAAGACCTATGCCCATGATTTAACCAAATGTAGTAGAAAAATAGAGTTTAACTTCTTTGGAAGGAATAGTGTCACTGGAATTCTAATTCCAAGCCCTTTAAAATGCCGCAAACCGCAAGTCTTTAGCTTGTGCGGTTCAAAAGTTATGAAAAATGCAGACCTGCGTCTGGAGTGCAAAGAGCGATTTTGGAGTATAATGTGCCCTGTGTATGCAAATATTTCGACAAACAAATTTTCGGTTTTCAGAAATCTGACTGTATGGCGGCAGGTTTCCTTCCACTACGAGTGCAAAAAATCCGTAAACATCCCATTCGCAAATTCTTACAGTAACTAAGTTGAGTCTACAAGTGTCATATACACATGTTTTTGTACTTTTAGTGCAAGGAAACGAGTCGTCATCCAGTCAGTTTTCTGAAAACATAATGTGGAACAAACTATAGTGATACCTGCTGAGCCACTTCGAACGTTGAATTTTTGCTGCAATTTTAGTATTGCTTAACAGTTTTCCTGGTCTCCTTTAAAACATACCGTCATATTCAGGTGTAATTTGCTAGCCATGCATGAATGAACAACAGACTGCAGAAATTCTGCAGATTTTACCTTCAGCTTTCTGCGAATGAACAATAACTGCAGAAATTCAGCAGATTTTATCTTCACTTGCCGAGAGTAAACAACAAACTACAGAAATTTTACAGATTTTATCTTTGCTTGCTGAGGGTGAACTGCAGATAATCTGCAGATTTTATCTTCAGTTGCTGATAGTGAACAACAAACTAAGATAATCTGCAGATTTTATCTTCACTTGCTGAGAGTGAACAACAAACTGTAGAAAATCTACAGATATTTTCTTCACTTTGCTGATACTGAACAACAGACTGCAAAAATTCTGCAGTATTTCTGCAGATCCTCACATTTTCTGCAGTTTTTCTGCACAATATATTTTTCGGGGTTCTCCCACACAAAAACTGCTCGCCATGTGTGTCGACGGAAAATGACTTCGAAATCAGTAGCGCACTTAAGAAAGAGGTCACGAGAGAAAGTGAGTCCCCCCCCCCTCACCCCAAGACCGAAGTTAAGAGTCAACTTTAGTAAAAATAGACAAATAAGGCGTTTTCTTGCAGATAACAAATTCTGAAAATTGCCTTTTAAATGTTTCAAATTGCGAAAATGAGTGTTTTTACAGGGCTCCGTGGGAATTCTCAAAACCCATTCATTGAGCTCTATATTCCCATTTGGAATTATAATCCCCCCTCCTACCCTATATATAAAATTCCTTAGTGCGCCATTGATCAAAATAACCTAATTGTTGGATTCATTTGCTATCCTATATGACGGATCCATTTTGAGCTTCCAAGAAATACTCGTAAGAAAAAAAGGTGCGAACAGCATTGGACAAATGTAAAACTGGACGCTTATACATTCAGAGCAATCGATCAATTTTCAAGTTGTTAGCTGGCTTTTGACGAATTACAGCACCCACTTGTTTAGTAACTAAAAATTGTAGTTAAAATACGTTACACAGGATTAAAAAAAACTGTTTATCAAGAAGAAAAATTCGGCAGTGGTTAGACCTACAAAGTAGGTACGGTCTTATGATCAAGAGTTACATAGATTTAGGTGAGTTGCGAACGCATGAACCTCCAACACAGACATGGGAGAAATTTACTAATGTTGCAGATAGTGGGTGCCTCCGGTCTTACTTATGATTTTCTGATCATTTCGGGCCTTGGGGAATAGCTATTTGGAACATTTTCCCTAGTTTAGTGTTTCCAAGTAACTATCCTTAGTGACCACTCCCTAACAAAAACTTAAAAAAGAAAATAGGTCTAATTGCACATGGGAGAATCTAGTAATCAAGTAACTATTGCCATCGTGGCCAGCCTGTAGAGAAAATGTAACCCGTATCTCTATCCCCATCCACTCTTAATACTTTTGATATTACCCGAAATAAGTAAGAGAAGGGAATAATGGAGTAAATGGCCAACTCTGCTCTGAAACCCTTTTAATTTCTAGGAGGTTAGACAAGGGCCAACGAGTATCAGATTTGACTATTACCTGCACTATGATATACAAATTGTAACTATGTGAGCATTATGCATCTGTTTACAAGTTGAAACGTTTTTATTAATTAATTAATTTATTTATTTATTTATTTATTTTTAATCAGAATGTGGTACAATTCCAATTCCTAAAGGATCGGACGATTTACTAAGGACATGGACGGGCAGTTTCTTAGTTGGCACTACAGTTACCTTCAACTGCTCATTCAATTCAACCGTTGTTGCTATCACCTACATATGTGAATTTAATATGGAGTCGAAGACATTCGCTTGGGAGGAATATTTACAAGGAACGTGCTGTAAGTATATTTCTTAAAATTTCTTTTTCGGTAATTTTATAATACTTGAACAAAACAGGGTGCCAGAAAGGTAAAGGTCACCTCTTAAACTTTTTTAGCACTAAGAGGACACCATTTAAAAAAATATACATAAATTGTTAATTTTTTTTAATCCTTCATACATCTCAAGCAAACTAACGCAGTGGTTCCGTTTATGGTTCAAAGAAAATGTGATATTCAAAGTGAAGTAATAAATAATAATAAGCAATTTGTTGCCAGAACAACAAGTCTGGCAAGGATCGCGGGGATTGCTGACTGCCAGCATAAAAAGGGGCAGCATTTAAGATGCGTGTAAAAGGACAAAGAAAATGGGAATGCGAAGGCGGCAAGGTGAAAACTAATGCAAGATTTAAAAAATTAAAAACTTGCGTATAAGTAAAAAAAAAATGGCATGGCTAATGGATATGTGGACTAGAATTAGGGAAGGTGGGACAGAATTTCAAAATGACGTAACGCAACGGAGTAACATTGCCAGCAGCAGTAATGACGAGAAAATTCCAGTGTCATCATGAGACTGGGAATTGAGCACGGGCCTTCGGATTGCACTGCAGAAGATTGCTTTGCTAATTCGACTCATCAAGATCTTTGACAACTACATTTTAAATTAACGTCAGTATTTGCAAGTATCAATGATCTTGGATTGTGTCGAGTTAGCACACTGGATGCCTAATGCAAAGACCAGGGGTCAAATGCTGGATTCAAGAAGATTCGTTATTTTTTCGTCAATATTGTTGATCACTTGTTTTCCTTAGCTGTTAGCATTGGTGGCTCCGTTGAATTTCTTTGTTTATTACTAATATATGGATAGGTTAGGACAGTTTGGAGTGCAAGAAACTCGTATACAGACTTACTAAGAAAATAACTAATAGTTCAGCAGTTCACACATAGAGAGCATCGTGTATTTACGTGCGGTTTTCTGATCATTCCGTGCCTTATTGTAAAAATGTACCTTGCTTTTATTTACCTTAATTTTGCTTTGCTAACTAACTTTGCTTAGTGAATATTAGCCGTAATAAACTAAATAAAGAAAATAGGCGTAATTATGCATAAATATTGGCCTAACTGCACGAATAGTGGGGGAATGCAATACAGAGGAATGGAGGAATGGAAACAAAGATCACGTGACCTCACCCAACGCCCCCCCCCCCCCAGGCTCCCCACTCGAACCTCCGAGATGTCGATCTGGACGAGGGTCGGAAATCCCAACTGGACGAACTGGACGAGGGTAGAGGTCACGGGTGAAAGGTCAAGGCCACGGGTCACTCTGGTCAAAGGTCAATGTCATGGTCAAGGTTTACAATTTTTACTGTCAAGAGTGTCTTTAGTGGGAAAATTATGCACTTTCAAGACTTTTTTACTGCCAAGAATGAATTTGGTCGGTCGATGTGAGAGAGATGTTGTAAGAGGAGTAAACTGTTTAATGGAGCAGCGCTGATAAGAATCAAGTCAAAACATATGCGCTGTAACATGGTTGAGCAAACTTCAAGCTTGATCGCAAATTTATAATTTGTTCCACATTATACTTTCAGAAAACTGACTGTATGACGCCATGTTTCTTGCCACTACAAGTACAAAAAACATGTAGACTCGTAGACTGTAACAGTAACTGTTTAGACTCTACAAAAGAGATATTCACAAGTTTTTGCATTAGTAGTGCAAGGAAACGTGGCATCATACAGCCACTTTTCTGAAAACATAATGTGAAACAAACTATAGGATTCGATGAACCTGTAGGCTACATAGACATGCTATGGAGAGAATTAGGCTACTGTTTTAGCATTTTGCACCTAGAAGGCACCAGGGGTTTTACTCATGATTTTTTATTCCATGCTTTAAGAAAAACTACTTTGCATATTTTAGCTACTTTGACTTTTTAAAGTGCCTTTGTTTAATGAAATACTCGCTAACAAAAATTAATAAAGAGAAAATAGGCTTAATTACACTTTCAAATATTGGACTAATTACATGCAGATACAGATCTAATTGCACGTTGGTCCATTTAGTACAGTAACCACACTCCCGTCATAGTATCAAGTATGTACACAGTGAACAAATTCCGTAAAATTACAGTACAAAGAACTGGTAATTTATTTCCGTAACCGTAATTTTCGGATTCATTATAACCTACAACCTAACGCTTAAAAAATCGAACATGTTTTTCATATGGAATGGTGCGCAGCATATACATCTTAGTACACAAAGCTTAATGCTCCTCATTCATATCAATTTTTGACTTGGAACTACATCTACACTCATTATGATTAAAATAACTTAAAGCTGTGGACCATTTACAAGACGGTGAAGTCTGTAACAAATTTGGCCAAATATCATCAGTGCCGAAAACAACATTCTGCCCTGGCTCGAAAACGTCAGATAAAACGTGAATGTACAGTTATTACTGAAGGTAGTTTGGCCTAACTTTTTACCATTCCTCCACACCATTCCTCCATTACCAGATGAAAGGCACCTTAGTCTTAAACAACCGCGTTAAAGCCAACATTTTGTCTAAAGAATTTGTAACTGATAACAATTTGTTACCACTACTATCAGAAAACCCTGACCAGACTTGTAATGCTGTAATTTTTACAGCACGATATGTGCTTAACGTATTGTCGTCCATTAAGCACAGTCATTCTGTTGGCCCAGAAGGTTACTCAGCTACATTTTATAAAGAGATTTGGTATCAGATTTGTAAACCCCTCTCTCAGTTTTTTAATTTATCATTTACTACTGGGAAACTACCCAAAATCTGGAAAACGGCTAAAGTCGTTCTGACATTAAAAAAGGTGAAGGCTTCAAATCCCAGTAACTATCGGCCAATTGCACTGACCTCTGTACCATGGAAAGTTATGGAGAGGATTGTTCGGAATTCGATGCTATCGTTTATCGAAGAAAATCACATACTGGCTGATGATCAGTTAGGATTTTTACCGGGGAGATCTACCACTCTACAACTCCTTTCAACTCTTGAGCATTGGACACGCTGTATCGACGATGGTATTCCAGTTGACGCAATTTACATTGATTTTGCGAAGGCATTTGAATCTGTTGTGCACAGCAAGCTCATCGCCAAACTCAAACACTATGGATTCAAAGGCGAAATGCTTACGTGGCTTGCTGATTTTGTGTGCAATCGTACCCAGTCAGTGTTTGTTGAAGGCACAGCGTCAGAAGTGTGTGTTGTTAGTGGCGTGCCTCAGGGTTCGGTATTAGGCCCATTACTTTTTATTCTTTTTTAAACGATCTCACCTCCACTAGTGGATCTGTGGATCTGAAAAAGTTTGCAGATGATCATAATGTATCTAGTACCGTTATTGATACGTCGGATTCAGCTTCTCTTGCTGGTACAGGGTGCGAGATTGTAAAATGGGCCAATATGTGGCAACTACCGATTGCATCCCAAAAGTGCTGTGTTTTCCATGTTGGCCGCACAAATACTGGCTTTAAGTATGGTCTTATACCGGCGGAAATGCTTCCTGAACCTAGAATAATAAAACACCTTGAGATTTGGCTGTCACACGATCGCAAATCGAGTGTCCACTGTCGAAATATCGTCAAGTTAGCACGTCAAAGAGCTGCAATGATTAAGAAAGTATTTACTTCAGGCGATCACAAAACTTTGATCTGGGCTTTCAAAGTCTATGTTAGACCCATTCTCGAATATGCAAGTCCTGTTTGGTCTCCGCACCTCTTAGGGGAGGAATACATGGTTGAATCTGTGCAGCGACACTTTACTAAATCACCTAATGGTCTAAAAAACAAAACTTATGAGGAACGACTTGCGTTTTTTGCTCTAGATTCACTGGAGTTACGTCGACTTCGTGCAGACTTGCATTTAACATTCTCTCTTTTGCATAATTTAGTTGATTTTGATTTCTCTTTTTTCTTTGAATTACGTCTCGGTGACAGGACTCACGGTCATTCCTATAAGTTAATAGTAAACAAAGCTAACTGTGATACTCGTAAGTATTTTTGGACAAACAGAGTTGTCGTACCATGGAATGCCCTTCCTGATGAGGTGGTAAAGGCACCTAACTTACCTACTTTTAAAAGGTCCAGATGTGACCTAAAAAGGTTTTTACTGCGCTTTTAAATTTTAGTTCACTGCTTTATTGCCTTTTAACTATGTTTATATGGTTTTTAATATGTTTTTATTTTATTTTTCTGGTTTACTTTTTTAATTTTTTAGTGACTTCTTACAGTGTTTTATTTATTATTATTAAGCACATGTTGATTTGACTCCAGTTACTTTCTAACTGTTCAGTACTTTTTTTTTATTCTGTGACGTTAATTGTCCTGACCAGCAACGTTACTTTGGTTTTTTACTGATTCCTGTTAAAAAATTTTAAGTTTGGCTGGGAGTCAGTGGACCACAATGGGCCCTTCCTACTAAAGTTGCTTATGCGACAAGTTATTTATATACATTTATATAACTGGAAATAAATCATCAATTCTCCATGATTTTACTAATATTTTTAAAATTGTATGGAAAAATAATCCAGATTCAGTTATTAACTATTTTCCCCACCCACCCTGCTAATGTGTTCTATTTAATGGCCCAATCTTTGTAACAGCTTTTTTTTTCATTTCTGAAGTGTGTGGCAATCTCCCAATCACTGACTCGGACTACGTCCATGGTACCGAATATGGGATTGGGCAGACCGTTAACGTCACGTGCAACAATATGGTGGACTCGCCTATAAAGTTCCAGTTTGTTTGCACCTGGATTGAGAAACGTTGTGAATACAACAAGACTGGTGTTGCCCTTTGCTTCACGGCCGATTGGTACAAGTCAAAAACGCTCCATTCTTGTGGTAAGTAAATCTTATAGGCATTATTACATTGTTAGTGTCGCTTTCATTTACGATATTAATATTTACGTCCAATGGTAGGTTCCATAATTAGAATGCAGATTATCACAATTAAAATGCAGATAATCACAAATTAGTAGGCTACTAGGTTTTCGTATTATTACGTGGCAGAGACTAGTTAATGTCAACACTGAAATTGTCGTAGTTTATGTTTAGAAAACTCGCCAGAAATTCTGCAAATTGTTTTAAAATGCATGACTAACGATGAAAACTCGGATTGCTGGGTTGAACAAAAATGGTGAATTAAACAGCGTTTCCCACCTATTACATGTTTTGAAATGAACACTATCGCATATCGTTGCACCACTATTCTGCCCTCCAAATGAAAAACACAGTAACTGAAAAACTACAACTTTCGGGAAAAGCCAAAAAACGAAAACAACATTTCCTGTTATGAAGGGCAAAACCAACAATCTTCTTCTCTCTCTGTCTCCTAGTACGTAAAAAAACTAATTTTTTTCATCGTTTTCAAATTTTCAGTGGGTTACTTCGTACGCTTGTTTTGGCAGTTACTGTGAATTTTGTCTTGCACGTTGCAAGTAAAAATCACAGTAAGAGCAGATACTGTTTTTTTAAGTTTAAAGAGTAATTGCTTTCACAGCTGCATTACAACAGTATCTGCTCTTACTGTTTTTGTTTGTTGTCTTCCAGGCTATTCGACCTGCTAAATTGTGTAAGATACTGTAAGGCAAATTGTGACTTCTAAATTTAATACACAAAAACTAAAGAAAAATGAATATTTTTCTCTGTGTCCATGCAATAATTATGCAGCCTCTAACTGATAACATATTTAAATAAATAAAATATCAAAATGCAATTTTGAGTGCTTCAGCACTTCAGTAATTCTTCTTGATGTCGAAGCAACTTAGAAACATCACCTTCCCTCAGTTCTTCCTAGAACTGAATTGCGCTTTGAGGCATCAATGGGTACAACTTGACTATTACGTCATTTTTTTTTCTCAGCTACAACCACGGGCAAACCACGATCTTAAGCTCTCATCAAGCCAGGAATTGTCGGCTTGCAGGTTTTCAGTAAGAAGGAAAACGTGCTAAAAGTCTTTCTGATCATGGTCAGTTTTGTAAAATAATAGCTGTGATCCACGACAACAAAGTTAGCCTTCATGGGTCTACCTAGCCTTAAGTTTAGTTTAGATGTGATTGAGCACATACACCATCATTCACTATGGAAAATACGTTCATGTTGCAACCATTTGAGGACTTCTAAACTGCTTGAAATCATAAACGTTTCCTTTCGGTAGCCTGGACATTTCTTGCTCAATTTGGAATACTGACAGCTTTCGAGTCGGCCCATTTTGTGTTACCTATTTCTTACTCATAACAATTTAGTCCTAGATGTGCCTGGCCTGGATGTAGATTTATAACCGGTAAAAGAATATGGTCATTTCCTTGTAAAATTTACCGGCAGTATCTATCCAACTGTGGGAACATCCATAAATTACGTAACGCTTATATTCGTCTTTTTTATCCCCCTGCCCATATTAACAAGATGTAATACTTGACAAGACTCCTCAACCTCATTAACCTAACGCTTAATTCTTCTGCATATCGTCAGCACTACCTCCAGAAGCTTGCTTTATATGCCCGCTTTAGATGTTCCAAGTGGATCGAGTTTTCTTCGTTATAAAAGGAAGAAAAGGGGCAAAAGCTACAACTTCAGACCATGTTTACATGTCTTAATAAACTTAAAGAATAAGGTCGACATCTCTTGTATGTTGCTGTCATTGTTTTATTTATTTAAAAAAGTGAAATAATGGCCCTCTGCAGTAATAAACGTTTTATCCTTTGTTCCCTTCTAAAAATTCGTAACACTACAAAGCCGTTCTCCCTACAGCATTATGTAATTTATGTCCGCTTCTTCTCGAAGTATCTCATTAATCGTGACTGAATTGCTTATTGTCCCCCTCCCCACTACAAAATGATTGTCTGTCCTTCACACTTTCATTGTCAAAATAACTCCTTTTCCCTAACCCACCCAAAAACTTCCTTTCTGGAAATCTTGGAAAATTCAGACACAACAATCAGATATATTAAACCAGCAAACCTGAACTAGGTAAATGGCACTGGCTGTTTATAACTGATGGCAACTGCGTTGCATGACTGAATGAAACTTATACCATATTGATTACAGGCTTTTTTGCTTTGCTTTTCCACTTTCCAAAGCCATTTCCATAATTCTATTACCCCGTTCGGCCACGGAAACTAGCACATGCAGCCAGAACACAAACTATTTGATCGCCACGTTTTCATACACAAAATTCCCGCGAAAAATTGGCACCTGTATGTGTTCTATCACTTCATTGGTTGGCTCACTGTCACAGAGCCAATCAAAACCTGCGATACATTCTCACTTGCCACGCAACTGAGAGAAACAGTAACTGCAAACTGTGCAACTCAAAAAGACAGTATCAGGGGACCAATCAGAGGCCCACGATTCATTCCCACAAGCTGAACAGCTTTGTAGAACAGTAACTGCAACTTGTACAACTTAGTAACACAGTATGTATGCTACTTACTGTTTTTTTTTCGGTTGTAAAGGTATAAATATTTGCAGATAAACAATTTTTCAAGGCTTGTTTTCTATCTCTTTCATTGCAGATACTGTTCTTATTTCGTGTTCAGAGGTGGGAAATGATATAATCTTCATACTTACAAATAAATGCAGTTACTGTTTTTTTTGCAGTTACTGTATTTTTCGTTTGGAGGGCAGTATTATGGGACCACTGTAAAACGAAGATATAACTGCTCAGAGACACGACTGCTTAATGAAATTACGATGAAAAAAAAATTTCCCATTATCAGGCGATGGAGAGAATGGTGGAAGGATACATCAACCATCATGCATACAAACAGGTTGTATTCTGTTTGTGGAATAACCTATGTAATCGTTAGATTTTTTAAATTTCAGGCTCAATGTGATAAGAAAATAAAAACTCAACTGTTTAACGATGGGCCACGTTTAACTTTTAATCGAGGATAAAACAGGAAAGGCCGACTAACAAGCTTTTTCTGTAATATTTTAATGTTAGAATTATAGTCCGCAGCCGAAACCTTACTTTTGCAAAACCTTACTACTGCAGAATGAACTCAAAAACTCGTGTGTGCGTGTCCATTTTCGTATCAGTTTAGTGATAATTTGATTAAACGTTTGTCTTGTGGAAAAAAAAACAGGACATAGTTGTCGGAAGACTCACAATGAAAAAACTGCACCAAATTAAATAGGCATAATCACTGACCTTGACGGTTGTCACGTTGACAATGTTTTACAAAATCATTTTTAATCGTTGGTATAAATTTAAAAATTTTAAGGAATAAGCAATTAGATATATTGCTATTGGAAACGGAGAGGTGAAATGGGCTATGAACTTGTGAATGGGAAGTGGGAATATCCATGTTGTAACTCTTGTTTTGCATTCCACCACTTGTCACAAGGTTGTTTGGGAGAAACGTTAGAGATTTCGCTTTCTGGCTCTGGGCCATCTGATGTAACATCAAATCTTATTTACAAAATCTGGACAAAATCTTATTTATTCTTATAGATTTGCAGTAAAACTTTTCAAACTTTCGTTCATTGGGGGATATTTTCGTATCAGTTTAGTGATAATTTGATTAAACGTTTATCTTGTAAAAAAAACAGGTCACATTTGTCTGGACACTCACAATGACAAAACTGCACTGAATTAAATAGACATAATCACTGACCTTGACGGGTATTTTCAAGGTTGTCACGTTGACAATTATTGACGAAATCAGTTTTAAGTGTTGGCTCGAATTGAAAAATTTTAGGGAATAAGTACTTAGATATATTACTTTTGGAAGGAGATGTCAACTACTATGGAAAGTGGGAATATCCTTGTTGTAACTTTTGTTTTACATCCTAAAACTTGTCACAAGGTTTTCTGGGAAAAAAGTAGCAAATTTCGCTTTCTGGCCCTGGGCCATTTGATTTAACATAAAATCTTATTTACAAAATCTGGGGAAAAATCTTATTTCCAAAGCAGTGCGAATAGGCATTAACTTTCTGGCATGTACAAGAACAAGCGTGGAGCTGTGGAACAAGATACGCATTTTCTACCTCAGTCGGCTTTCGCTCGAGAAACAAAATGTGTTCCCTGCTTCATGCTAATTTAAACACTACTGCTTGCGAATTAAAACATGCTTGGCCTATTGGCAGCACAAGCGATATTTTTTACGTGTATATTTATTATGTAAAATCCTACACAGCATAATCTAAAAGTTACCGGTCGTTTGGGGTCAGAACTCAGTAGGAGTGGTGGGACATAAGGTAAAAATACGTTGGAGACTCCTTCTTTATGCCACTCCTCAAAGGATCAAAAAAGGTCAGTAATTCCCACAATCAAATAATATTTTATAAAATATATGGTCAACAAAGTGATTCCCCCAATACAAGTTATCCCACATAATAATTCTGGACGGCGGCGACTAAATTAAAAAAAGAAAAGACCGAACAATAAGAATATCACAATAGCTGTAATCCGTTTTCATTCTTCGTGCACGTGTCAAGTCTGCTACGGTGCCTAACAATTTTTTCTAAACCGTTCATTGTTGATGAGTAAAGGGCCATTCTGACAGCGCCCGGCGAACGGTACGGCAACGGCGAACGACAACGACAGACGGTGAACGACACCCACCGTTAGCTGTTCTCACTACAAACGGCCTGCTGCTGGTGCTAGCCGGTCCCGTAGCAAACCAAACAACATAGTACTAACTACTAGAACATGAAAGATAATTTGTAGAAGCACCCGCTCAAACGTTCGCTCACCCAAGTACAGTTCTATTTTTATTTTTGCTTGCAAACGCACTGTCTCATTCATGCTCCAACCCCTCACAACGAAACCACGATGCATTATCACATCGAAACAGCATTCAAACACACTGCCTCGAGACTTGGCAGTTATTTCCACACACAAATGTGAGCTTACCGGGCAATTAGTTAGTGATCTCTTTTCATAGTAAGCTCCCCCCACCCCCTTCCCCCAATGTCTTGTCACATGATGTTGCACACCCAAAGGAATACGTTTCTATAATGACCGGCTCGTAATACGAAGCTCGGCTAGAAGATGCAGCGCCATGTTGCTGTGACGTATGAGTGGTCAAGGCCAGTTCGTTGTCTGATTGGCTACCGTTGGTGGCTGCCGGAGACGGAGCCACGAAAGTCAAGCCTAGCTATAGTTTGTTCCACATTATGTTTTCAGAAAACTGACTGCATGATGCCACGTTTCCTGCCGCTATGAGTACAAAAAACACTAAAATATTCCACTCGTAGACTGTAACAGTAACTATGTAGACTCTACAGGTGTAATATTCTCATGGTTTTGCAATCTTAGTGCAAGGAAACGTAGCATCATGCAGTCAGTTTTCTGAAAACATAATGTGGAACAAACTACAGACCTGAACGGAACGACAACGGCGGCCAGTAGTTTGTGCCCTTGGGCTATTTTTTTGAGATCACTTCCGCCGGTGCCGGGTGCCGGGCCGTTCGCCGGGCGCTGTCAGAATGGCCCTTAAAATGAAAGAATCCATAAAGCTTAAGTTTTAAATCAAACTAAGTGACGTTCTTAATTTCGAGGCCAGAGAAATCGTCTGCTGAATTGTTTCAAAGTGGACAGCAACAATTACTGCGGCGCACGTGGTTTATCATTGCTATCTTTCAGTGTAGCCAGCAACAAACAAAACAAACAAACAAACAAAACAAAACAAGTGAAAACAAAACAATAATGAGGCATTGTTTGCCCGGGCGATTTACTTTCTGTCTCTCCCAGGAAACAAAAATGTCAAAGCCGCCAGGCTAAAGGTTTCAACTTTGTTGTACAAAAGCGTATTTATTTACTTCCCAGAGAAATATTTAAATGTCAGTACCTCGACACCGTGCCAGTTTTCAAAACGGTACATCAAGTGATTTCAGTCATGGGATGCGCTGAGTGAGTAAGCGAAACGAACTAAAATCAACGTTTGTTAGCCGTGTGCTCAAAAACTGGAGTGAAGAAACTTAATTCGGTGAAAGCGTTCCGTAGACAGGGTGCGCAAAAATTGGATTGAAGAAATTTAATTCGGTAAAACATCGATAATACACCTGAGTAACCAAACGATACCAGTGTTGGAAATGGAGACCAAGCCCAGAAAAGGAGTCGGGGCTACGTCGTTCCCGGGGTCGTTGATTGAGTGAGCGAAAGAAAGAACATCAGCATTTATTTGCCAGTGTGTGCAAAATCTGAATTGCCGAAACTTGATTTTCCATGAAACATCAGTGCCTGGAAAAGGAGTCGATGCTGCATCGTGCCCGAGGTAGCTGAGTGAGTGAGTGAAGCGAAATTGACAGCTGGAAACGATTCGATGGCTTATTTAATTCGCAGATGAAGGCTCTCAGAGCTGAGCTGAATTGTTTCAAAGTGGCCAGCAACAATCACTGCTGAGCACGAGGATGACCATTGGTACCTTGCAAAGTGATCGTCAACAAAAAACCTAAGTGAAAACAAAGCAATAATGAGCCATTGTTAGGCCGCCATAGGCCGCCAATTTACTTCCTTTCTCTCCCAGAAAAAAAAATGCCAATGCAGTCGTGCTAAAGGTTTCAACTTTGTTCTACGAAAGATTATTTATTTACTTCCCGCAGAAAAATGGTTTCATGAAAAGATGGTTCAGCTTGCACATTCTTTAAACGGTGCGTCCTGTGATTTCAGCCACTAGCTGCGCTGATTGAGTGGCTGAGGCCAACAAAAATCAGCGTTTGTAAGCCAGTGTCCAAAGTTGGTGGAAGGGGGGGGAGGGGGCTATAAACTTAATTCATGACCGGCTCCGTGCATAGCACGGGCTTCCTCTATTTACGAAATAAGGACGAATTATCTTTAATCTGGAAAAAAAATGCATAAGTTCTTCAGTCATTACAAACTCGGCCCAACCTGACATGGTGTAATAATAAACCTTAGGTACCACATTATCGTCAAGATGGCTGCTCACAGCAGTTAATGATAGGACAACAAAATCTTCGTGACCCAAAGTAGAGCTGTGAACTTCTAAAGGTAGTTTAGCAAAAACTCCCGAACTCATCCCCCTCCGCTACAGAAACATTTAAGGGTACATCTGAACAACCTAAACAAAAGCACTGACTTAGGTCTGAAAATTAACCACCCAGTCGAAGCTACGTGCTCGCCTGCACTAACAAAAGCATTCAGATGCTTTTGTTTGATTATTAAAATTAATATTTAACTGTGTATCTAGTGGTTTAACTGGATTCCCCCTAAACATGACTTTACGGCAATGTTGGTAGGATTTAACTGTAAGTTACAAAACTATTCTTTAAGCCAATTAGGTGGGATGATGGTTAAGTCACAACCAGTCTCACTATGATCAAGGCAACATAGAACTGTCCAGTTTGAACATTTGCTGGATCACGTATCAAACCGAACCTATAAACAGATACAGAACCGGAACTACTAACACCAGAATTCTGTTCATTCTTATCAAATACGTTTTTTACCATAATTTAGTTCCCAGCCATCCAATCACCCTAATTGCTTTTAGGTGAACAAGTGCGAAACTTGTTGTTTTTTTTCAACTTACCATTGATACCACAAAGTCCTCACGAATACTTCTTATATTTACATTTAGTCCTTACATGATATAATTTTTCACATGCGTGATAACCATGGCATCTTCTTTTCTGCTTGTAGTAGCTATGGTTTAACATTGGAACTGTGGAGAACAGAAGAGACTATAAGACGTCAACCCTAACTTTTGATGAAGCATATTCTTCAGCGTTGGCTTTAGAAGCCGACTGTGAAAATGTAATTGGATTCAGGTTCTTGTTCTAAATTCAATTATATTTATACTTTTGGCTTCTAAAGTCAACGCCAAAGAATATGCTTCATCAAAAGTTAGGGTTGACTAGTCTTGGATAGTCTCTCCTATTCTCCACCGGACCTTAATCGGCACAAGGTGGTTCTGTAACTAGGGCAAGCTCTACCAAAAGGCACAAAGTTCTGCCAAGCTCTTTATCTCACTTCTGACTGCATTCAAGGACTCGCCTGCTGGTTGAATTCGTTTATTGAAAAGTCAATGCTTAGAAATAACGTGCTCATCCTGAGACAAGCACTCATTAACCAATTCCACAATCTGCTCCAGCATTTTAGACGAAGCAGCATGAGAAGAGCTTCGTCTGTGGATTAATTCCTACGTCTTATGTCCGATGGTAGTAAGACGGTTTCTTATTTGGCTTACACTTATGGAAATGCCTTATAGAAATGTCATTTCAAAGAAAAAAAAATTAATCCTGTGAATTCAGAGGAACCAGTGTTCTAAACCAATTATCTTCAAAACTTCCTCTAGGCATTGTTAATCAAAAATCATCAAACACTTTCAAAAAGTGAGAAGAATTATAATTTATCCTTAACCTTTAAATTTAATTTAGATTAAGTTGAATCTTTTTTACCAGTACGTATAGTCACTTTACTAAACCCAATTACGTACAATTCAAGTAAACTTGGCTCATATGACACAAATCCCAGACTACATGACCTACTGCGCTATGGAGACAGTGCATATTGCTGGTCCAACACTCCACTGACCGGAAGGCATGTGATCTCATGACGGTCACTTGATCTCACTTGATCAAAGCAGAAACAGTGAGTGCGTTTATACATATAATCAAGGACCGGATGTGAGCCTCAGCAAGAACTTCCCTGACGTCAAACGTTGAAATCCTTTAGTTTCGCCTAGAATTGACATAGATCAACGAAATTCTGCATTTGGGGTCGTGTCCAACTATTTCACTGCATTACAAATTTTAATGATAGCAATCGAATAGTACGGCATCCACATTATGGCCATTTCTTGTTTTTGTTGTTGTTGTTGAAATCTTTGCTCTCTTCTGGAGATTGAACAAATGACCTGATTTTCAAGTTCTACAGCTTAAAATGTAGGTAAGACAAAGCCTAGGGTCTTTCGTGTGCTATTTTAATGTAACTACAATATTCTTGTAACGGAAAGCCAAATGGGCTCGAAATTTTGCTCTCACCTAGAGATTGAACCAATGAACCGATTTTCAATTTTTATAGCTTAAAATACAGGGTGGTCTAAAAGTCTAGTCACACGCAAATAACTGCCGATATAATGGTCCTACTTTAATTCTGAAGACGTATTTGTAATGTAAGTCAAGACATGGGGAATCCAATGAAGATATTTTCAATGACCTTGAAAACAGAATTCAAGGTCATCAGCATTCTATTTTCCAAATAGCGCAAAATACAGCTCAAAAGTGAATTACAAAGTTGTACGCCAGCGTCAAACATGACTAACTGCCAAAACAGATTGAAAATCGGAGCATAATTGCAATAGTTATGAGGAAAACAAAACAGCAACAAAGTCTTCCCTGAACGTTTTAACTGTCATGCATGCCAAGCTTCCCTGCATGGCAGTTAAAACGTTCAGGGAAGATTTTGTTGCTGTTTTGTTTTCCGCATAACTATTGCAATCATGCTCCAATTTTCAATCTGTTTTCGCGGTTTGTCGTGTTTGATGCTCGCGTACAACTTTGTAATTCAATTTTGTGCTGTATTTTGCGCCATTTGGAAAACAGAATGCTGATGACCTTGAATGATGTTTTCAAGGTCTTTGAAAATATCTTCATTGGCTTCCTCATATCTGACATGCATCACAAATATGTCTTCAGAATTAACGTAGGACCATTACATCGGCAGTTAATTGCGTGTGACCAGACTTTTAAACCACCCTGTATATGTACTAACAACGACCAGGGCATTTTGAACGCGATTTTAACGTAGCTGCAGTATTCTCATCGGCATGAAATTTGGTACACAAGTCTTTCTTACCAATACATATCGAACCAGACATGTCCCCCCCCCTTCCCATGAAATATCCCCATAGGACTCCAGCGACCTTCCTCCCAACACCCCGATGTGCCCCCTCCCAAACAAATTCTTGCAAATCAAGCTAAAAATATGAAATTTGGTACACAAGCCATTCTTACCAGCACAAATCGAACCAGCCATGGAACCCCCATGAAATACCCCAATGGGCCCCCTGTGCCCCCTCACTGAAGTATTTGACCAACAAATTCTTGAAGATCGAACTAAACGCATGAAATTTTGTATACAAGTCATTCCTAGCAGCACAAAACAAACCACAATGCCCCCATGAAATGCCACATAGGGCCCCAGCACCTCCCTGTGCCCCTCCCTGATGGTAGACCAACAAATTTTTGCCGATCGAGGAAAAGAAAAAAATTTGGTACATAAATCATTCTAGCAGCACAAATCGGACCCGCCGTATAGTACAGTCAAAATAGGACATAAGGTAGAATGAAATCCCAAAGTATTGGAACTTTGTAAGGTTGTTTGGGAAGGTCTAGTAAAGACTATATCAAAAGTCCTGATGATTTGCAAGTGAGCTGGCTGTGCTAGACCGTAAACTACCCAAAAAAGGTGACTTTTCATTCGTTTCCCGTTAATATCTCGGAATCTGTGAGTCCTACCAAAAAAAGTTCCTCATAAACGTTAAAGAGGACAAAATTTACCACAAAAATGATTCTCATTCATGTTTTCTCTAGCACCAGTCGTTTACGAGATACTCGAGTTCGAAAATTGAGAAATCTTCGAAATAGACATCTACTATACGTGGTGTACATACATCAGGTGAATACACCCTAACCTCATTTAAGTTAGTACACGATCATATAACACCAAACACTTATTTACTGCTATACATATTTATTTACTACATATGCAGTTATTACATCAGGTTACTATATATTACATGGCATCGTAATATCAAATAAAATCGCGGTCAACGTCCTCCTCATGAAAGTTATTGTCCTCAACAGTTGGTGTCGGGCTATTCAGTCATCATATTAAGGAAAATTGAAAATAAGCCAACGGCGAAAATCATACACTAGAAATAACGTAGTTCAGTAAGCCACCTTTATGCACTTACGTTTCGTCGAAGTGGCATGACCCGGATTCGAACCGGCTACCCAGTTCGCCCCCAGATCACTTGCATAGTGCCTTAATCGCTATGGCCACATCCTCCACTGGCATAAAGAAAACTCCTTTATTGAGCCTGCGAGTGTACGATTTGTCTTCCCTCTCCATTATCTCTGGCCGAGTGAATTTCGGTCAAATGGAGCCCTGGTCATGGTTGTGACCTTAATAACGGGTTCAGTGAGTTATCTTTATGCCAGTGGAGGATGTGGCTATAGCGATTAAGGCCTTATGCAAGTGATCTGGGGGCGAACTGGGTAGCCGGTTCGAATCCGGGTCATGCCACTCCGACGAAACGTAAGTGCATAAAGGTGGCTTACTGAACTACGTTATTCTAGTGTATGATTTTCGCTGTTGGCTTATTTTCAATTTTCCTTAATATTATTTCCAGCGATTTATGTCTACTTAATTCAGTCATCATGGCAGTTGTGGCAGATAGTAGTGCAACTCATGTTTATTTTCTTGCACCGACACTTGTCTCCACAACATGTGGTGTATCTGCAAAATATGAGGTTGATACAACCTCGGGCGACAGCATCTTTGATTGCAGTAGGTACAAGATTGCCATTCTGCTAGGCTCCCAATTCCAAAGTGCAACTAGCTGGTAACTCATTACCCATCCATAGTTTCAGTTGGTGGAAAACACGAAATAAGCATTGCAAAGCTGCAGCTTCAGAGGGAGGGAGGAATAGCAGCTCCGACTTCATGTTGGTGGCAGACTTTGTAAAGTCATGGTGCCTATGCAAGTTGAGGGATGTTGTAGTAGGAGTAGCTCTATACAGAGTCGAAGAAAATGATCTACCTCCAATACATGTTAATACTTGGAAGTTGAGTGGTTGAACACATCTGCTACTGAACGCAATGCCTCACGTTGTAACAGCAGCTTGTAGCCAACTTCTTTCTTCTTCATGAAGGAAGCTTATGTCTTGTTGCACCCTGTGAATCCATGAGCAAATAGTATGAGATCTTAGAGGCCCTTCTGTTGTTGTTGGTTGAAGATAATACCTGTGTTCCTACCTTTCCATTACCGGGCTTATAGAAGAATATATTTCGGTGTGTAGCTGTTCGAGCTGTAAGAAGAAATATAGATCTACATCATCCCCAATAATGGCTACATTGCCACTGTCACTCGCTTTGGTGATGACGCTCCTGACAATTAGATTGTCAGCATCATCAGGTCTTTGTTGAAAGTATTGTACTCCTCTGCCATTTAGTTTGGAGGAAGGCATCTTGATCAGCCTGGCCTTATGTTCATTAGCTTGAAACTGATGTACCAGAGGCAGGACACAGATATTTCTTGAGTCAGTAGACAGTTTCTCCTACTAAACGTCCCTCAACTTGCATAGGTACCATGCCAATCTAGATCGGAAATGAGCTACCAGCTGCAATTTGGGGTTGGGAGTGTAGTCAGAATGTCACTGCAACCAAAGATACTGTTGCCCCTTAAGCTGTCCTCAACATCATATTTAGCAGATGCACCACAGGTTGTGGGTGCAGGAAAATAAGGGTGAGTTGCACTGCTATCTGCCACAACTGCCACGGTGACTATTTGAATAGCCAGACACGAACTGTTCAGGACGATAACCTTCAGGAGGACGTTTACTCCGACTTGATTAGATGTTATTAAATATGTATTTGAAGTTACGATTCGATATTATATGTAGTAACCTGACGTAACAATTAAATATGTATAGTGGTAAATAAGTGTTTGATGTTATATGATTTACATAGTAATTTAACTGTGGTTAGGGTCGGTCTACCTAATCTATGTGCACCCCGTATAGCAGATCTCTGTCAATCACTGAGATTTTTCAAATTTAGAACTCTAATATCTCGAAAACTACTAGTTCTAGTGAAAAATGTATAGAATAAAGTTTGTGGCAAATTTTGTCCTCTTTAACTTTTGTAGGGAAAAATTTTCTGGTAGGACCCACAGATTCCGAAATATTATCGGAAAACGAATAAAAAGTGACATATTTTTGAGTATTTTATGGTCTAGCAAAGCCAGCTCACTTCCAAATCATCAGGACTTTTGATATAGTCAGTACTAGACCTCCCCGAACAACCTTGCAAAGTTCCTAGACTTTGGGATTTGATCCCACCATTTGCCAAATTTGAGCCTTCGTTGACTGGACTAATATGCAACCTATTAGAGGTATGGTATTTCATTCCGCTCCACTGTAATAGGCCCAAAGCCGGTGTCCTAGTGTAAGTCTTAGCATAAATTTCCATGCTAAACATCAAACCAGTGTCCCATCTGTTGGGGGCCTTCCGAAAAGACAGAGAACCACAGTTTCTGTTTTTCCAAAAATACAGATATACCAGAATTAAAGGCATATTCCTAAAAGAATAAAAAAGTCCTATAATTTTGGTTCAAAGAGGCCCCCCACTATCATGGTTTCGCCCGGGCTACAAAAAAATGTAGTTGCGGTCCTGCCAAGAGAAAAAAATACCAGATATTAGTATTAAAAACGCTTAAGCATATAAATACAGATGTAAGCCTAAAAAAACTAAAAGCTCTAATGGAACAGATTGAAGAAAAAGACATGTAAGCCATCAGTATCGAACTAATACGTGTAAAAGAAGCTCCAGCCTGTTTTGGGATGCTGGAGATTTTTTACAATTATTAGTGCGACGCTGTTGGCTTACACGTCTTTTACTTGTAACTCTTCCTTTAGAGCATTTATTTTTTTAGGCTTATATTTGTATTTTATAATCTAAAGTGCTTTAATACTAATTATATTACGGAATACGTTGTTGCCTTGTTAAAAATACTGTGCACCAGTTTCTATTGCTGCTGAGATTTGTTACCCACTCTCAAAACTATTCAAACTTTCGTTTCTTCAGGGGCATCTTCCTCCTGTGTTGTACTCTGCCTTGCTTGGATCAGTTTTCAAGAAGAGTTGTTCATCGGACATAAATAATTATCGCCCAACTGCTCTGACATCCGTTGCTTGCCAAATTATGGAATCAATTATACGAAATTATATTCTGCCTTTGTTGCTTCTGTCCTTCACCCAGACCAATTTGGCTTTTTGCTGGGCCGCTTGTCAACTCAACAGCTTTTGCTTGTGCTTGATAACCTAACAAACTGCTTAAACTTGGTGTCCCGTCTGACACAATTTATTTCGACTTCAAGAGAGCTTTTGAGTCGGTTGTTCATGCAAGTCGCTTTTTAAATTCCGTACGTGCGGTATCGTGGGGCTACTTTTTGAAAATGGATCTCATCATTCTTAAACCATCGCTGTCAACAAGTACTCGTTGAGAACCCTTCGTCGTCTCGCTCAAACAATGTTACTGAAGTTTCCCAAGGCTCAGTACTGGGCCCGCTACATTTTCGTAACATATATAAATGATTTAAACTGGTAAAATAACTGTACCTACGGTTCGTAAGATTAGGCTCGGCTTATTCTATAAACCGAACATATTCTGTTACTTGAAACAGAAATCAAAAAGGCTACAAAATAGGCCCCTACTTGGCAGTTGCTTTTATCCATTCTAAAGTGCCACTCTTTCCTTGTTGGCTTACAAAAGAAGACATCTATCTATCTTTTGGACAGTACGATTCAACTGTCAGTGTCTGAAGTACGGGATTTGGGCATCTGGTTCATTTTTGATCTGAAGTCGTCTGTCTACTGCCAGAATATTGTGCACTGGATTTCAGTCGAACTCGCAAACGTAATCGGTGTTTTACCCACTAATTTGCCCACTAAAGGTCTGGAATTTGAAAGTATTTGTGCATATACTAATCGAATGTGCAACTCCGTTGCGGTCCCCCCGTTTCTCTTAAAAGGCATCAACCTGGTCGAATCGGTCCAGCATTAGTTTACCAAGGGGCTGCCTAGTCGGCATGACTATTCACCCGAAGCACGCTTAGAGCTCGAAAGACTTGAACTTTTGGCACTCTGAAAACTTAAGTTTAAACTTATTCTTACGTACAAAATTCTACGAGGATTCTTATCCATGGATTTCCCCTTTTTTTGACATTAATCTAGCCTACTGCATCGACTCATGCACCCAAGGAAGCTGTCGGGTCAGGGTTCACGTCTGGACTGCTACCGAATATCTAACCTGTTTGTGTTGTTCCACTTTGGAGCTTCTTGACCGTGGAGGCAGTTTCGACAAGTACTGTGTCTGGTTTCTGGAGTATTCTGGACGTTTTCTGAAGTGACGTCTATAATTTATACCTCCAAGCTACCAAAACTCATCTCAGGATTGGTATCAGTGGATCACCGCCCTTCCCAGTCCAGCCCATCCTCTGTGGAAAAAAATTATTTTATTTCTCCTTCCCCCCCCCCCTCATGGAATATTTCGTCACCTTTTTAGTTTCACACCTGGCAACAAAATGTGTGTGTTATGTCCTTTTTCAAAAACGATATAGCTTACCCTTCATAATTATATTCCAGCAGTGACTCGTGACTCGCAACTCTTTTATTATGTTATGCAACTCAACTAGTAAAAAAATAATTATCCCTAAAATTAAAAAATTAACAAACACTGAAAAAAAAACTATTAAGTAAAAAACTACGAAATATTTTAATTATTTTATACTAAAATGTGACAACTGATTCAAATTAATAAATCTTACAGGGCACCAAATGATTGTTAGATTCTCTGTTTAAATTGAGCATTGCACCAGGTGACGAATTTTTTTTAATAATTTTTGCTAAAAAGCCGCGATTATTTCCAGTTTATAAACCTTATAAACCAAGTGACTTTTTAAATGAGCATTGTACAAAGCCACTGTTAAAATATTCTGCTTAAAATGAGCAGCTCGCCCAATGAATGTCGTATCCTCTGTTTAAAATAATCTTTGTGCTCAGTGGCTGTTTAATCCTCTGTATAAAAAGGGGGTTGTACCAAGTGACTTTGAAATCCTCTGCTTAACATGATCATTACTGGTAACCCCTCTGTTTAAAATTAGCACTGCACCAAGTGACTTTGTAATTTAAGCTAAACCATACTGTATAACTTAATGGGCATTCCACGTAATGTTTCCAAGGAATTTAATACCGGAAAATAATTTTTTTTGTATTCTTTCATTTCAGAATGCGATTCGTGGCCACCAGAGGTTGACCATTTTTTCGTGACGTACGAGAATTCATTAGGATTT
The DNA here is from genome assembly GCA_023313725.1 of Lithobius niger. Classification (NCBI taxonomy): domain Eukaryota; kingdom Metazoa; phylum Arthropoda; class Chilopoda; order Lithobiomorpha; family Lithobiidae; genus Lithobius; species Lithobius niger. The sequence goes on along the minus strand of JAHWFP010223118.1, from coordinate 210,869 downwards.
CGACCTGAAAGTGCAAACATATCAAATAAGAAGCCTTATTTTGGATCAAAAACATATTATCGCTGCAGCAGAAACGAAACGTCTGTCATAATACAAGTCTTGAGGTGCACTGCTAAGGAAGCATGGATTGTTGATTGGGGAGTGAAGAATTTGACACCCCACGCCTGTGGTAAGCATTAATCACTCAATTACTTCTCATTGAGAAGACATTTTTTCCCATCACCTGACAAACAAAATTTAGGGAATCTCTTTTTATTTTGTGAAAAACGTTGTGAAAGCTGATTTGAGCTTGAAAACCAAAAGAAAATATTGGCATAGTTGCTTTTTGCTTGCAAGCTTACTGAGGATGATGCTTCTTCATATATGGGACATTTTGGAGAAGCTGATTTGTGACAAACAATGGTGGAAGCCAAGTCTTTACTAAGTTGTAGAAAATGCTGGGGATGTTAATTCTTATTTGTGGAAAATATCGAAGATGCTGATTCTTGCTTCTTGCTTCCGAGAATGCTGGTTTTTTCCTGAGAAACACTGGGAAAGCCTATTTGTTATATGTATTTGGTATGCTAAATGTAGGAAACATTTTGCAAGTTGATTCTTGCACATGAAAAGCATCAATGCGGTTGATTCTAGCTTCTGAAAAAGCATTCGAGAAGCTGATTCTTGACTGTGCCAGTTCGAATTTCCTAAAAGTGAGTACAGAGAGTGAAACGAGAGAAAAACGAAAGAATCATTTGATGAGTTTGTTTTCACATTGTGCGTCGATTTCTACATTTCACGCCTGGGCATGCGCAAAGACCTTTTAGTCCCACTGAGTGGTAGGTGCTGCTGCCTTTCTTGTAATACTTTCAGGGGATCGTGCTTGACGTGGTGGCTGTGGTTAGTAGATCGTCCTTTTCAAATAGAGTAGTTCATCAAAGCTTCTATTGCTCGAGTTCGACATACTACACTACAAATCGGAATCTGGTAAGCTAGTCTGCTCCTCATGAGGCCATTGCGCTGCTTTTGTTTAACAACAATTACTACATAAGACGCCAAAACCGACTTCTATGCATTTGTTTCGTCGTGTATCTGTCCACTACACAATACCTGGATACCCCATTTGGACTAAGTGCAACTGACACTGTTACATTTGTTCCACCCCTCCCACTGCTAATTTGAATTAGCTCGATGGGAAGGTTTTCTGTACAGATTTGGATTATAGGATTAGAATTTTTGGTAATATTAATAAGTATTTTTTTTACCTGATAAACTATTAACATTTAACAACAAATCTCAACTTGTAACAGAACTAAAGAAATACTTAATACAAATGGCATAATAAAGAAGTTATAACGGACCTGAAATAAAAATTAACCTAAATAATGGGAACCCTAAGAACTAAAGATTATATAAGTTTTCCTTTTGTTTTTCTCTATGTTTAAAATGCATGTTTATTTTTTGTGTTATTTATTGTTATTTATTGACGGTTGTATGTATTTGCTGTTCACACAAACTTCTTGTAAGTTTTGAGCATTGTTTCGCAAATAAATTATTATTATTATTATTATTACATAGTATAAGGGCAGGAAACAACAACTCAGAATTCGCAGTAGTAATAGGATTAGTTGTATCTGGTAAGCGGCACGACTTCGTTCGCATGGGTTGCGGCCAAGTTGGTCTGACTAAGTTTGTTTATGATTTGCTGAGCACGTCACATTAAAGGTGGGTTAGTATATTCGATTGGTGTTACACTCAAATGGTCGTACACATTTACTTATAGTGAGTGTCCCACTAATAGTTCCTTGATCTCATCATCACATTGACATTCTAGCACATACTGCCAGTCAATAAAAGGGCTCAAGCTGCCATCTCACCAAGGCATCCATGATACGAACGCCAACTTCACAATTCATGCCTTCCTAGTCATCAGTTGCAGCACCACTCGTGCTTTAACATCAAGCAAGACTAGGTTTTTAATTCAGTCTCTGACTATACAGCACTGGCCCCCTGATCGTGGATGGGAATAGTGGTCGTAGGGTCCCCGCCTTTCCCCTACTCATTCACCTCGAAGTATGGAAACTTCCAATTTTCGTCACTATGCTGAAAACCGCTGTGGTAGTCCTGAGTTCCCTGGGCTGCGAGTTGTGAGTTCCAAGTTCCCTGGCTTATGAGTCTTTTGCCAAACAGCCTGTAATGTAGTAGTGATCCAGCATGGCAGTTTATGCCCGTCTTTAACGAGACCCACTATTATGTAGGCCGAGCTCGTCACAACAGCTTACGTGGTTGATCATATATCCTATTGACTATCATGGTTAGTAGTAGATAAATTGGTGGAAAACAAGCCCTTTTGAAGAGTCCCCAGTCCCTCCTGCTGCCACTCCTTCCTTTCTGCAGATGGGGGCCTCATCCTAATTTTTTTGCGTTTTTTTACAGTGTTGCTATTTGTGGAAGCATTTTTCGGCGTGTAACATTCTCGTTGTGACCTCCTTCGTATTTGAATATTTTTGAGGGTTTCCCCACCAGGAAGTAGGTCAGTCATTGGCTTAATTGTTTACAAGTGAACCTGCAAGTGAATGTTCCGGAAGCCCCTAAGTACCAGTGATCTCGAAAAGTAACTAACAGCCTCTGGCTCTTCTGGCTACATTCTCAGGGAAGAAAACCCGATTTAGCACATCACTAAAGGTTTACGGATTTTCATTTCTGAATTAATGTTCCAAATTTATGCTATTCACTCGCGTTGCCTAACCTACCTTACTTAGTCTAACTAAGCTAAACTAACTGACAATAACAACAAAAGCAGACGAAACTCAGAATAATAAAAATAACCGTTTGTTGTATTTAATTGTTGGCTTTGTTTTAGTCCAGGTTTTCCGTTTACTAACTTCCGGACCACGACTGCAGGTGCGGTCGCCATGGAGTGAGGGGTTTTACGTATTTTGAATAATTTTTGAGAAGGTTATACATGTTCCCGGACGGATTTGTGATGCGAAACGATGCTAGGGCGAAGAGTAAAGTCTGTTTGCACAAAAATTAAGCGATTTTCCCAACAGATAGCGCCGACATTCTTGGCAACATACGTGGTCTTGAATGAAAGCCCGACGTGTACCAGGAAAAACTAACCGATCGGTTTGTTTACTTTGTACGTTGTACGGTTTTCTTCACTTTCCTATGTGTTTTATGCAATGTTTTTCTGCAGAGTATGGCAAGGCTTCCCCCTCTATGTGTGTGTTTTATACTTGTCTTCTACAGGTTAGGGGTGGGAATGGGGGGGGGGGATCGTGAGTGTGTGAAGGAGCCTACAGCAAAAATTTGATGAGAGACGCGTCATCAAAATTAAGGCCGGCAAAAAGTTTAGTTCACGGACATTTCAAGTATTGAAAAAGGACCAAGCCACGAGGCTTTTTATTTATGTTTACTTATTTTGAAAATGGTATTTTGTTTGTAATTTTCGTAACCAACATATTTCTTTTAGCTACAAAAACACGGTAACAGCCACGTAACTTACTTTTCATTTTTTGCCGTTATTTAGGGTGAAATTAAACTTCTCAATGATTGATATTGACTAAAAAATAGCCAGATGCATGACCAAGTCGTGTTGTTTTGGTACATTTGGCAATTTTTTCATCACAATCTGCCGTTAATACTGTTTAAAAATCAAAATACTTTAACACGGAAGGAAACTCAGCCACCGTTTTGCAGACCAAAGCCCCTAACCTTTCCCACCTAGTCTAGTCCATAGAAAACAACAACGAGGCATCTAGGTCAAAATGAAACCTTGAATACTTCTTGAATACTGCTGATTTTTTAAACTATTACGTGCTGTGTGATAAATAAATTGCGGAAATGAACAACTTTATCCTAAAAACTGAGTTTAAGCCTTGTAATAATTTTAAAAACTTTAAAGACTTTTCTATGTAAAAATAAATGTTTACCTGCTCTGCTGACTCGATGCTTCACCCGACAAAATTAGTTTGGCAAATACTCGATAAGTGTGACAAACCCGACTTTTAAAGGGATTATTTAGGTCAGTAAAATCATTCTAGCCCCTGGGACCCGTTTGAAAAATGAGACCAGGAAATGAACTCTGAGGTGTATGGGAACTTCCTAGCGGCCATTTTGGATTGCGCAATTTAAATTAGATTTCCTTAGGAATGCGGTCAGCAAAATAGATATTTAAACTGAGGTGTTCTGTGTTTCAAATCAGTACTCCCATTGATTTACAGGAGAATTCTCGGTCTCCTTAGCTCGGATATATTAGATATTCTTTGACAGGAGACAAAATTAGGTTTTTTTTATCAGTATCTCCCTAGCTCGGATAAATTAGTTATTCTTTGACAGGAGACAAAATTAGGTTGTTTTTTTTACTAACAAGCATGAGCAATCTAGAAATCTTGAAAGCTAAATGAAGTACATTCACAGAATAAGAGTTGCTTATCAAGCAGTGAGTATCTATTTTACAAGTTATTATTATTTTTTATTGTAATTTTAGTATTTTCAAAAGTAATAATAATACTTAGTGCTTGTGAGTAGATCTAATGTAGGATCATTTTTAAACATAATATTGCTTCAATAATGCTGATTATTAGGGTCTAGTTGAAAAGTTTCTACGTTGGTTGGTTGGTCTAAGCAAACAGAAGCATGGGAGGGGGAATGCAGAGGGGATAGAGGTAACAGAAGCAGATGTGTAATTGTTCAGCTTTTAAGCGGTTTTACCGCTTTTTTAATTTCCTAAAAACCAATAAAATGTAATGCAAGACATAAATAAATTAATCTGGTTAGTTCATTTTCCTCGGTTTACAGTTGGACAATTTATCATCCCTGCAGAGAGGGATCTCTGCACTTGTTTAGGAATTCTTGGGTAGGACTGACTGCAATAAAAAACATCGTCGTTCGAATAGCGTTCTTCGGCAAAGTAGTACTCGATGTTTTTTTTGTTTATTTAAAAGGCAGTCGTCAAACAGAATAAGGTTTCTAAATTTTGGGTCCAGTTCTTCGGGTGGAATTATATCTATTTCAAAACAGTGAAAAAATGCGACATCCCTTCCAATTTTTTCCTTAATTTCGGTAAATATAGACTGCAATGCTTTGTACTTTGGTTGACATAAAGTTTTACTGTACATAAATAATCTGTCATTATCCAACCATCATTCGTTACAGATGAAAATCAACAGTAAGTTAGTTTTTCCACAATTGCGGGGCCTTAAGCATCTGAAATTTGAAGGTAAGAATGAGTGATTTTTCGGTTCTTTCTTAGGCACAAAAAAGTCGTAGTTTTTAATTTCCATAACTTTTTTATTTAGACATTTTTATAATGCTTACAGAGATACTAAACTCATAAAGTCTTCATCAAAAAACTTGTTGCTGGAGACATTTGGATGCACCACTCCATATTCAAAGGTGCACCATGACTTCACGTTACTGGGAGAATCATTGGTAACATGTACTGCATTAATTCTTCCGGTAACTTCCGTCAAGTTTAAAACACCGTAAGACGGTAAGTTAAACTATGGTTTGTCTATTACGTTTGTTAAGTTTTCCTTTTGTTTTGTGGATATTTTCGTAAACCCAAGTTTTAAGACATAGCGGTTTATCGCAGTCGCTTGCCTTTTGACAAGAGGAGTAACAGGGAGAAGCCGTGTGCATAGAATTAGAAAAATTGAACATGGTCAAGGAACTTGGTTTCTGATCTTCACACTCGTTCTCTAGTTTTTTACAACTGTACTGTTTAAGGTTTTTCAACAATTTTTAAGTTTCCGGTTCACTTGGCAAAATCCACCCTTTATATGTCGATTTTTCGTTCGAAAAAGAAGTTCCCATACCCTTTAAATCGTTAAACTGTATGGAAGGAGACACGTTATACTTTAAGCCATCGTTAATTTTTGTTCTTTTATTTTCTTTAATCTTCAGCAAGTTTTTTTTGCAAGAGATTGGAGAGATTTGTTTGCCAGGTTGGTTGAGACAGCTTGAGGTTTATCTATATACCTATATTTAATATTGAAGAACGAAAATGATTGGGGGGTCATCCTGATGAGTATTCGATTTGAAGCATAGCGTCATCATTAAACACCCACTTTGTGAGAATTTATAAGAGGCACAATAATCAAAATAAGTAAGAAAATACAACTGCCACGATTGGAACTTGAACCCACAACAGCCGCTTACTAAGTCGGGGTATTAATAGTATACGTATGTTCTGGGTTCTAGTCCCTGTTGGGATAATTATTTTTTCTTTTCTTTTGTGAGATTATTGCAACTTGTATCCTCACAAACCAGGTCTTTAATGCATGTTGTTTTTTGCGTCATTCCCTAATATGCCACATATGCTGGGAGGGGGGATTCGTATATTTAAAAAAGATGTCTGTTAATAAGGTTGGGCAATCGTGAAAAGGACGAGAGGGGAAGGGGTTAATTAGTTGGGGGTTGGTCCGAGGGGACGGCCTGGACTAGGGTATGTGTTGACACCCGAAAACAAGTATGATATGCAAAATTAGCGTTTAACCAAAGTAGTACCAGCTATAATTTCTGAAGACGTGGTAAATTATTCTGAGATTGATACTCTGAATACGGAAATTCAGAAACTTAAAACCAACTTGCCTCCTGCTATTATTCATCTCAGCGATGAGTTAGTTTCCGCCGTTTCTAGCATCAAACAAAATGCGTTATACTTAGATGAGGCTGGCGGGAATTTTTACGCTAAGAAGAAGCAAGTTAAGGACATAGCCTTCCCCTAGCACGCTGCTGATGCAGCATCGAAAGTATACGTTGACAGAAATTGCTTATTACAGGACGACCAGAAAGTGTACTTCAATGCAACGCACAAGCGGATTAGAAATTTAAGCGATCCTACTTTGGCGAATGATGCTGTTACGAAGGTTACGACAATAATTGCTTGTTACAAGACGAGGTGAAAGAGCACTTTAATGCAATGAACAAACAGATAAGAAACCTAAGCAAACCAACTTTGCGGAGTGACGCGGCTACGAAGAAATTTGTACATGAAAACAGTTTCATGCTGAACAGTTTCAGCGTGAAAAGCCCTTTGGAAAAAGCGAGCGATTGGTTCGTTAATTCTGGTCCTCTCTCGAGCTTCGTGTGTGCAAGTTCGGGTTTAATTCATAAGTAATTTTTATACTGCAGTTATCCGAGCGTTGCACTAGTTGCTAAATGCAAAATAGGTACGAGAGCCTATTCAACAGTTACTGTTTTCGAAATTCCTTAAGTAAAAGAAAAAAATTTGCCCATCGCAGTAGAGGCATTCGAAGAGTTTCACATAGAAGACGTTTATTTCCGGTTAAATTTGCACGTAACTTTTCTTCAGATTACTCGTTTTGTATGCGTTTGTAATTGTATTTTATTCCCGGTCCCAAGTAGTTTGCCACAAACTGGGGAGACGCATGTTGCCAAAACTATCGAAATACCAAGGTTCGCCCGAAATGGTGGAATAAGCTACCCAGTGACTTCCGTCACCATCGTGGAAATCTTCCAAGTTTACTATTCCGTTTTCACCAGTAGACCAAAGTTTTAAGGGAAGTGTGTCTTTACTAAAAGTTCCTCTGAATTTTGGAATTTTCCTAAAGTTTGTTAAAGGTTTATTAAAGTTGATTAAACCTTGGGTGGTCTTAGTACAGAATTCTGCAATGGGGCAATTTTTTTTGCTTCTTTTTTTGCTTAATTTTTTTTCTTCGAGCCAGAACCTTCCACTTGCTTGTGATGCCACATTAGTTCAGCCATAATTTTCGCATCGTTTTGTGCTCTTTTTACGGCAGATACCACCCCGCAGTACCGCCCGCCAATCCTCCAATCCCAGTTAAATTGCTCCTAGCAATGCCAACGGAAAAAACCAGCCTTTCTTTTTTGTTATCTTGTTTTGAGCGCCATATATTTTTTACTATTATCGTTATTATTTAATAAACAACTTCGACTTTGCCTCTATCCACATTTAGATTAATTTTCCTGTCTCCAATAAGCAGAGCGTGACACGTAGTGTTAACTGCTGCTCTAAACTTGAGTTTGACTTGTACGTCCACGATTCCTAATTTAAGCCTCTTGGACTGTTTGGAGCAATCCAACACCACGAGAGAATAGGCTTTCTTGAACTGAAGCAAGTCGAAACTCAAGTCGTTGGTGTCGTATCACAGCTGCCTAAATTGCTGCGCCTTTCTGTACAAGCCGACATACTTTCCAGTAGCCTAATTTGCGTTCAAATTGAGAAACGGATATCTTTTTGAATTTTAGAGTCACATGAGTGTCTTGCAGACTGCAGTGACCGAACACGCCAAAATTTGTAACTAAAAGAGTCCTGCCTGTTAGTTTGAAAAGCTAGAACTATCCACCTAGGTTTTTCAACCGTGGAAGTAGTCAGCATGCGCCAGGTGAAGCAAGTATTTTGAGGGAGCACGCAGCTATCATAAAGCCAGTGCCCAAATCCTAATTCCACGGTCGTGCCATGGTCGATGAGATAGTAGAGTTTTAGTTTCTGCACGTCCGAGGCAACGACATGTGGAACGATCCAGCTGATGCCATTTAGAATGACTTTGCCATTGGCCGCTGCTGCTGCTTTGAATATGGCATTCGTCAAGCTCGCTCTCATGAGTGTGAGTACGTGTTTAGTTCTGTAGATTAGCTTATCGTCATTTTTGAAAAATCCCATGATGCGTTTCAGAGGGATGGTGAATGGAATGCTTCCCTTGGGAATTGTTTCAATGATGATGGACGCGTGCCGCTGTTGGAATCCCAAATTGTCGTTTCGTTCAACCGCGACTGAAGTCACACTATCCAGCGCCCCAGCACTGACCAAGCAGAGCTGGTTGCTCTGCCGAGCCGTACGTGAGCAGTCCCTTCATCAGAATACCGAACCCCAGATAATTTATCTCGTTGACTTGTTTATCACCGAGATGGTATTTGATATTAGAAAACAGGAACATGGGAGAATTATTAATCAACGCGGCTAAGTCAGCGTCGGCATAAGCCGAGTCATCATCCTTCAGCAACCTCCCTTTAATCAGGAGGTAACTATTGGCAACGTGCAGAAATAAATCTTGGTTTTCTACATGTATGCGGATTTACGAATTTACATTGTTGAGATTGGTGCCAACAATAGGATTGTATTCATGGTCGTGTAAGACTCGACCGATGATTCGTACACCAAAGGGTCATTGATTTTTAAATAATCTTCTGCTACGCACATTTTCTGGGTCTTGTTATGAATTTGATGAAAGCTTTGTTTCTCGATGTCAAACCGTTTGTTTTTTTTATTATTAGAGTTAAAATTAAGAAAGAGTCCTTTCCCTTTTTTCCAAACACGAGCATGTTTATCCGTTTTAAAAATTAAATTCGTATATCTCAAATGAAGTTACACCGTGAGCATATCACCTTTTAAATCCAATGGCTCTTCGGTCTGAGATGTGAGCCAAATTCTTATACTTCTGATTAACTTTGTAATAATTGGGAGGTAAATTAAATTATGAGGGGTCTATGATTTTGACACCTGGAGGTGAACGTACAATGGGCTTAGTGTCGCTGTTGAGGTACGAATTGCCTATGATATCCACGCGTACAAAAATTATGTTGATGCTCATAATGTTGACTGTATTTTGACTTTCTCGACTTCTCACGTAGTTGCCTAAGTCAAACCCCAAAACTGGAGCCAAACTCTTGTCACCGGAAAAAGATATTCTGTAATTCGGATCGGTAATTATCAAGTTGGTTCTTAAAGTGTTTAGATTTGGAAGAATCGTAATAGCATCCTTGCTGTGGCCATTCGCATCTATCGCTGACTTGAGAAATTTATTCAAATCTTCGATTTCGTAAGCACCGGGACTTACTAACACTTTATGCCATGAAGCGCCAGCATCTGTAGTGTGCTGAATTTCATTATTTTTTGGCGTGTTGTTGTGCGTGTCTAAATTAAGCAGAGCCAACTCATAATTTTTTTCAAAGTCTAAATAAATGGGTGTGTTTTAGATTAATTTTCAAATCGGAGTCTTTGCCGGTGAGAATAATCAAACAGGAATCCATGATGCCTTTTTTTTTTAAAGATAGGAAAAAAAAAATGTACTGTAGTAAGAAAGAGCAACCATAAAGAACTCGAGATGAAATATAGCGTCAAATGTAAACGTTCGACTCCTAACCAGTCGAATGCCCCAGTTTCTGAAACTTTACGAAACAACAGACCGATGGAGATAGTGTTTTGCGATGTATGTGGTACAAAAAAAGCTTACTACATCCAAGTGAGGAAGGGACTCGTGAACAAAATCATAGATAACTTGCCCGTTGAAATACATTTACCGGGGTATCAATACTGCGGTCCTGGAACTCGGCTGAAGAACGACTGGCATGAGGAGATCCTGAAATAAATAAACTAGACGAAGCGTGCAAAGAACACGATATAGCTTATGCCGAGAGCTCAGACTTGAAAGATCGACACGCCACTGATGAATTTCTAATTTCAAAAGCTCAAAGGGTGATAGAGGATCCATCTCTGCCATGGAGGGAGAAGCCTTCCGCTTCCATCGTTAAGAAAGTCATGTAAACAAAACTAAGGTTTGGAATGGGAATAAAAAAAATGGATCAACTCGTAAACGAACTTCACAAACCTATGCGGAAAAATTTTCCGAGACGCAAGGTGATTGTACTGGGCTTAAACTATGTATGGCAGGCTGACTTGGTGGAGATGATACCGTACGCTAAGCTAAATAAAGGATTTAACTACCTACTGCCTTGCATTAACGTCATTCCAAGTTTGCTTGGGCCATTCTTCTTAAATCTAAAACCGGTCTAGATGTTACCAAAGCTTTCAAGAAGGTACTCTCAGGAGCGACCACCCCTAAAAATTTACAAGTTGATTTAGGTAGCGAGTTCTACAATAAAGACTTCAAAGCGCTACTTAGATGCCATAACATCAACATGTACTCTATGTAATCTGAGAAGAAAGCAAGCGTGGTTGAACGTTTCAACAGAATGCTGAAAACTCGAATGTGGAAAAAATTCATCAGGCAGGGGAATTACAATTGGATACACAATATCGACGAGTTGGTTTTGCAATACAACGACACAGTTCATTCCACCACAAAACTGAAATCTAGGGAAGTAACCAGACGTCACGAACCGTTGCTGAGACGAACTAGCCCTAAGCAACTGCTAAAGAAACCCAGGTTTGCCGTAGGAAATAAAGTCAGGATTTCTAAGATTAAAAAATTTTTGATAAAGAATATTTGCAAAATGTTACCAACGAACTATTCACGATCCGTAAAGTGCAAAAACCCAACCAGTTACGTATCTTTTGAAGGACGAGTCTGGTGAACCTGTGCTCGGAGATTTCTATGACAAGGAAATTAAAAAAAAACCCAAGTTCCAGATTTATTTCTAGTGGAGCAAGTACTACGTAAAAAGAGGGGAAAAGAAGGAAAAATGATTTATTTCGTTTAATGGAAGGGCTATGACTCCAAGTACAACAGCTGGACGGATAGTATAGATAGTTTAAGCTGAATTCACGTGCCCATAAGCTAGAGTACCGACTGCATCGTCACATACCCATCTCTTGTCATCGTAGGGACTGAAAGCCAACTTGTTGACGGTGACGGTTTTTAGTTCGTGTGCCTCCGAATGAATGTAAGACCCTGGAGTTCTCATGACGCTATTATTAAACAGCACATTCTTGTACGTTTCGTGCACCACTTGTGCTGTTTTCTTAATGGCTTTGCAAGCCATTTTGTTCTACCCATCCGATTGAAAAATGCTGTAGAGCTTCGACTTTAAACCTACAAACTCGGAAATTGGGCACCCCGCGCTCTCGTCTTTCATCTTCCCCAATACTTTTTTGTTGACGTTGGAATGTAGAAAATGATCATTTGAATAGTCCGATATATCGAACAACGACGCATCCTCTTCCATATCTTTGTAAATATCGTCCGTTTCTAACGAATAACACAGACTATCTGTATCTTATTGTTGAAGATGATGTTTGCAGGTGTCTTTGTAAAATTACCAAATCCTTGCTTAGAGAAGTGAAACTCGTGGTACGTGGGTGGAACGCGTACTTGATGGCTTTCTCTTTCGTCGTTGCTATCAAGACGTTGTTTCTCTTGCGCTTGTTCTCTATCGTCTTACCAAAAATCTAATTATTAAATAATTTGTAGAGGTTTTGTCAAAATCTTTAGTAACCGCTTGCCGTTTCTGGTTATTAAACTCTATGTAAGGTTTCAGCCAAGGTGCTTGTTTAAAACTGATTGCTCTGTGTATTTTCTTGAGAACCATGCCGAGAGAAAGGTAGTATTCAAATTCCTATAGTGTGCCACGTACTTTTTCTTTGAAAAAAGGTTAGTATTTAGCTTTAGGCCTTTGTTGTACATTAACCACAAGTCCTCGGTTGCCCGACGGTTAAAAGGAGAAAGTGTAGACCTTGTGATTTTCATGTGCTCCAGGGCTAGCGGAAATCATTGCGAGATGCGTGAAGCATCTCCGGGTATTCCAAATCACTTCCAATATCAGCCCCGTATCGCTCTCATCTCCGTAATTATCGAGATTTATATCCTCGAGGCGGTCTTCAGACATCCATTTGTACTCTCCAGTTGGTAGATACTCGCACATGACACAACCGTACAAGTTGTGGAAGTCCAAAAATATGATGTAAGAATTCTTTCTATCAAGGTCGAAGGTAGCTGGTATATAAGGGTTGTTGGCTTTAGCGTATCTTCTAGCTATAAACGATACACTGCCTCTTATATCTTTTTCTACCATAAGGTGCATGTCCATGTTAGTGAAGAGATACAAGGACACTCCCGTCCTCTTGAGCGCCACATCCCAAGATAGGGAGGGTGTAGAAATGTAATAGGAGGGGTCCAATCTGTAACTAGCCAAACTCGTCGCTCTAAAGTTTTCAAAGACATCGGCTAAAAGCTCAACGACTGTCCACAAATACAGGTCGTGGTAATCTCCAAACGTTATGCATTTGATTTGGAACAGATCGCTCCTTTCAACAACGAGGCAAATGCTGACATGGGAGGTAAACACTTCTGCTCGAACACTTCCACATTTGTCAGCTATTCATAAGAAAACAAGCCTTTTTGTCGAAGGCCTCGTACGAGTTCCATGGATTCACCTTCAAAAAGCTTATCCATGATGCTTAAGCTATTTAAGAAGTTCGAAGCTAAAGTTTCCAACTATGCCGTCATAAACGCTAGACTGTCTGTGAAAGTAAAACCACCTAATTGCATGCTGCTGATTCTTTCCTTGTTCTTAGCGATGATTTTGACATTATGCAGAGCCTTCAAAACTTTAAACGAATTCAAAGCCTTCACGACGAAATGACTGTCGTATTTTTCGAAATTATGCATAACTACCCCGATGATTTTGTTCAAAGTGTAAGCGAAGTTACACTTGCTGTGTGTGGCACCTGTAAATTCACCGGTGATGTGGTCGTGGTCTCGTAATTTTGTAAACCCGGTTAACTTTTCTTGGGGAGGGGTAAATGGTCCTTGTTTGCAGATATGGCACATCGCAGCTTCTTTGTACAGCAACCACTGCTCCTTGCTTCATTCGTTACTTGTGTGAATCAACGTAAGCCCCCATCTTTTTCTGCTCCTCTAATATAGATTCGAAGAAAACTTGCACGCAGTCTACTCCTCTGTACAATGTTTTAGAAAATACTCCATCTTAAGTGGTCAACAATCACGTAGGCAAAACTGCAAGCTTGGTGTATGTGGTTAACTCTGGTGTATGTATCGTTTCCATCACAACTGGAGACTGGGTGCAGCGCCGCTTCAAAGTCCACCTAAGCTATGAACAACCTTTTGAGCTCGTTCTTGAAATTTTTAAACTGGATAACGTCATTGTCGGGCAACGAGGTCTTTTGAAACGGAACTCCCTCGCGAGAAGGAAGGTGGTAGTTTTCATACCAGATACGATTTCGAAAACTGTGTAAGCAATGCCTGCAAAATTACTTCATGCGCTTGATGGGGTTGAAAGTCGCGATGAATTTGTCGAAGTCTTTTATCGTCACGTAGTGTCCATCGAGAAGAAGCAAGTCAACGTGATGCCTACTTTCAACTAAGGAACTCACGCGATAAACGCAAGGTTCGTCATCCTCGAAACTAAAAACAGATACCAAAACCGAAAACAGATACCAAAATGTTGTTGGCTTTTTCGAACGCCGCGATTTTCGATAAAGGAACGGGGGTCCAACACACCTACAACTAACTCGCGCACACGAGACAGGTAATGTTTCGTATCCCAATCATGTTGCAAAGATGGAACGAGGTGTATACTAGCCAACACGGACCACAGAAAACATCTATCATCTTCACTATGCACATTGACCGGTATATCAGACCTAGTTTGAGGTTGTTGGGGAGTGCTACATAACCCTTCCTGGCAAAAGGTCTATAAATTCCAACACATAGTTTGGTGCACACGCATTGCTTGACAACCCATACACTTCCTTCCCCTGCAAACTGTCCAATACTATGCAGAATCTTGTTCGACATTTCCAAAAGAATCTCCTTGCTCCCCACCCTGACCAGGTTGGAGTTAAAATAGGCTTTAATAGTTTCCGTATTATCCGTCACTTTTTTGAAGAGAATGCATAATCCAATTTTAGCTTTTATGTTTACCATAAGACGTTCACGTTGTTTTAAAAGATTCCAATATTTGTCCTCGATCTGTTCCAACAAAATTAAAGGCTCATAGTACAATTCCATCCTGCGTAAAATCCCGCTTGAAAGATTAAGAAGCAACGTTTAAAAGCATCGCGTACTAGATCAAACCCTCCTAAATCTAAACTGAACAACGTCACCTCGAGCTCGGTATCGTCTGTCACCTCTGTCTTGGGTTTCAAATCGTCAATCATGCCGGACAAGGCCCAGTCGATTCTGGTATACTCTATTATAGCTACGACTAGAGATCTGACGTTGTTTACTACCAGGTTGAAATCTGTTGGTATTTGAGAAATTATTCCTTCCTTTAACCGGGCTTGAGTTTAGGCAAAGACAATTTAAGTCATTTTTTAAGACTCTCCAATTTCCCTTCCACATTGTTTTACAGCCCCTCCATACTTGTGCCATTTATACGCGAGACTGTCCAAGTAAGTCTCACTGCATGATTCGCAGGTTACGTTACTTTATCCTTCGTGACACCTTTCGTGCTTCCGTTTATATCTGTTGTTCCTGAAACGTCTTTTAGCAGTATTGACATAAAAAAATCTAATTGTCAGACGTTGGAAGCTCTCGTTTTTTTTCTTCAACAGTCATCGTTGGTCCTTTTTTTTATCTTCCAAAACCGTCTCTTCGTTCGTTAGAAGAGACGAATTTGAAATCCTGGTGTAAACCGTAGCTCGTTTCAAATCGGGGAAATACTTCCAATAGGCTTCGCAGTAATATATACCTCCAAACATGATTTTTTCAGGCGTGATCATTTTTCCATCGCATCGGTCGTAGTGTGCAAAAAATTCATCGTAAGAAGAAACGAGTCCTCCGCAATCGAGACAAGTAAAGTTTACCACGCAAGGCTTCTGCGTATGACTTTCTACCTCTTCTCGTGATAAAACTCAACTTTGCATTTCTTGCACTGAAACCTCCAGACCACCTCGTACTTGGCAGCCATGGCTGATATAAAGATCGACGGAATTATCCGCGCCTTTTATACCCAAAGCTCGTTCCGAGAGGGTTAGTATCAAATGGTCCACGCGGTAGAAAGTCACACCCCTCATCTGTAAAACTTGTGAAAAATGCTCCCCTAACAACAACACTTTAGAAAATAAAAAAAAACACTTAAAAATATTCAAGGAGGTCACAACGAGAAAGTTACACGCCGAAAAATGCTTCCACAAAGAGCAACACATTAAAAAAAAAGGCAAAAAAATTAGGAGGAGGCCCCCATCTTCAGAAAGGATGGAGGGTGGCAGCAGGAGGGACTGGGGGACTGTTCAAAAGGGCTTGTTTTCCACCAATTTATCTACTACTATGGTTGCAGCTTCTTATTCATCATATGGACACTTTAAACGTCTGAATTTTCCTTCAATCCTGCCTAGGAAGCTAGGGAGTCTCTCTGATACGCTGTTCTGGCTTTCTAAAAGGTTTCAGCTCACTTTTGACATGCCAGTTTTCATCGACATAACGACCTTTCAGCATTTGCAGCATTAGGTTTTTTAATCCGACCCTTAGGACGTTCTTCTCGACGATGTAAACCAACATCTCAAGCCATGAGGTTAGATTACTATTCTCGGTGAGTTCTGATTGTTTGAAGTGCATTGCAGCAATAACTGAAGCTAAATCTAGTTCACTTTTCATGGAGGGAGAAGGGTCTACAATACTGTCACTAACTCCTTTTAATGTTAATGTCAGCCTCAATTTGTGGTTCACTGGGCAAGGGGAGCATCAATATTTGCATGTCTGACCAAAGTTCCTGCATTTGTTAGCACTAGTACTTACGACACCTCCCGAATTTTTAACTTGCTAGGGAGAGCATTAGTGTGGTTGTTAGCATTATACACAGTAACATTTGCATTTGAACGAATATTTTCCCTATCATCTACCTCACTGGCATTGGCTGGATTACGACCATTAGCTTCTATCCTACTGTCTCTGTTTAACTTCACAGTGGAAGCACTATCTTGTTTTTTTGATCTTGAGCTGTAATTGAGTTTAAGATCTTTCTTTTCCTGCTGCAGTAATGATACTTTTCTTTTAAGTCAATCATCTATTCACACATTTTGCCTTGAGAGCCTGTATTTTGTTTGCTTAATTCACTTTTAAGGTCTGTTGAAAAATTAGCAATTTGCTGTCTATGCTGTTAACACACTCAACATAGGCCTAGGCGTTGCTTTGGTACCGATATACCTCAATCATTCTGGGCGGCTGTTGGCCCCACCTTTTGGCTCCATGTTTGGGGGTGCCATAGCGTCACTGCCTGGTGCGACGATGCCTACTGGCTACCTTTACCGTCACCATTGTTTACTAAAATGTGCATCGGCACTCGTGACAAAAAGTGTTGCAGATTCCCGTGAGATATAGAACATTCAGGCTTTGAGTGATCAGGAATTTGACAATATGAAAATATGCAGCGGTTAAATAAAGTAATAATTGATTGCTAAGATTGGTTCCTTAAGTAATGATACAATAAATTAGCGGTAAATATACGTTGGTCAAATTGCTTAAATTTTACAAACATGGCAACTAAATAATATCGTTTAAATGGCTTTGCAAGTTTGTATTTGTATTTATGAGTTGCTTACGCTTTGCCAAAATGTTAGTGACCGGCATAATGCCAACTTGAAGCCATCTCACCTCACCATCTCACCTCACCTCGTTTTGAAAGAAAAGCTTCCCTCGATGCTATGACATGGTTGGTTTGACAGAAAGCCTTCCCTCCAAATCGACATTAATCTTGGATAAATACCATCCATCTTCAGGTCGGGCGCCATTAAGAAACATTTTCGGTGCCGCCGCTTATCGGCTCGTTTTTGAAACTCATGTTTAGCTGCTATGGCTTCGCTGCCTGACATGACGAGGCTTAACTGATTGGCATTTTCGTCACCATTGTTTACTGAAATGAGCATTGGCATTCTTGACAAAAACTGTTGCAGTTTCTCGTGAGATCTACGTACATCTATACTTTCAGTGATCGGGAATTCGATTGTGAGAAACTATGTAGCAGTTAAACAGTCATTATTGGTTGTTAAACTTGGGTTCCTTCAATAGTGATACAATAAACTAGCCGGTAAATTGCCTAAATTTTTCAAACATAAGCATTAATAATATATTATAAATTGTTTGGCGTGTGTATTTATGTTTATGAATTGTTTATGTATTGCCAAAATGTTCACGATCGCCACAATGCTAACTAGGAGCTATCTCACCTCGTTTTGAAATAAAAGCTTCCGTCGATGCTATGGCGTGGTTGGTTTGACACAAAGTCTACTAGCCATACTGGTCTACTAGTCTACAGGCCTACTAGTTTTCTCGTCTACTAGTATATCGGCCGTGTCTGTATGGCTCATCGGTACAACCTTAGCATTTGGTTTCAAAGGTCGTAGGTTCAATTCTCCGCTCAGGCAGTCTGACATTTAAGTCCAAAAGGCAACGCAAATAGGTTTGCATCCAGATTTATTTAACCCTTCTCGAGCCAATTTGGCTTTCTGTTCTGTTAATTACTAGCCATATCGTTTGCTTCGCTCACTCTATTGGCGTCGACACATGCTTCATGTTATTTCTTATATCATAAGAGCATCATAAAATGTACGTGCTGATTATTTCAATGCAAACTAATTGCAATTGTTGCTAACAGTTCGTTCACCATATTCCTCAGGATGCCTGCATGTCACCTACATCATTCAAAACATACTATCTGTTAGTTTGTTTGCTCGCGTGTACAACTATGCCTCCAGAAGAAATGCCCTTAAGACGGTGAGATAGCGCTAAATGAAAGTTTGAGCGAGCAAGACGACAAAGGCACTGAAAATGTTTTGTTTAGGTGGAAACTGCTCGCTTTGCTCGCTCAATACACACACATCAATATTTCAGAAGCGCGAATGTTTGACACCCTTTTAGATCTGCTTTTTCAATTTATCCATTCATTTGAAGCAAAACCAATTTTAAGATCTATACGAGAATGATGCAAAATATGTCTTTTTTTAAGTTATTTTGTGCGTGCGTCATTTTCCAGATCATCTCAGTATGTAACTCCTAGCTTCAAGAAGGTTTGTTCGTCTTGAATTTTAACCCATCGCAGTTCATTCATCACATTTCCTCAGCACGACGTCTACACGTTTGCACGTTTGTACGTCTACTCCTCCAGAAAATAATCAGAAAGAACGTTTGCCTGACTAAGCTATGACGTCATGAGCAGTTTTCAGGGCAGTTTTACACGTATTTGAGGGTAATTCGGACTGACAGCAGTGGATTCCATTACATCACCAAATCAAGAAACATTCCCGGCTTTAAGAAACACCTAAGTGGCAGGGATGTCAACAGGGGCAACCTATTTGTCTGTTACTTTATTAAGGAAGCTGATTCTTGCTTGCTAATTACAAAGGAGAAATTGATTTTTGCGAAAAATTACCGTCACCAGGTTTTTGTTTTAAAGCATTAAGGAATCTAATTTTTGTTTGAGTCTTACACGCTAAAAACATTTCAGAAGCTGGTTAGTACTTGTAAGAAGTATTGAGGACTTTATTTTGGTTTGTGTAAAACAGTGGGAGCCATTCATTCTTGCATTTAAAAAAAAAACATTTGGAAAGGTTTTATTTGCAAAACACATTTTGGTTGTGCAACACCAAACAGTTTGGTTGTTCAACACGTTCAGGAAGCTGATTGTTTGAGATTTGCTTTACTTCAAAACTGATTCATGTTTTGTGAAAACATTGGGGGAGTTAATGCTTGCTTGTCATAAACATCTTGGACGTTCAATTCTCACTGAAGTTAGGTGATGTTTATTTGCCAAACTAACTCTAACCGCTGCTGTTTTGCTTCTGAGAAATACTGATTGCCAAAAAAAAATGTTACCTAGCACAATTTGCACGAATGTCAATGAAAATTCAGCAAACTCATTTTTTGATGTTCTGTCCATTAGCATTGGTACCAGAATCCTATCATAAATGAAATGTTACATCAAGGTAATAATTGTTTAAAGAAAAGATGCATCACATTGTGCTAAAGCTATTTTTTGGTGTAGCAAGTGGGTAATTGAAAATGGTGAGGTAATTTTGAAGTTTACTGACCACATGACGAATGACACCAGAAACATATAAAGAGTTATAGGAAAGAGGAGTAGTAGATGTATTAAAGCTCTGTCCAGCCTATAAAAGGAATAGTGCCTAACCCCGGCAAATTTTTGTACTACAAAAATGCATACACTTCATAATCAACTTTTAGTTTAGTTTTAATATCAAGATAGCTGTTTCAGCAAATATATATATATATAAGAAGGCTCTGATGCTGGTTCGAGACTAAGCAAGGATTGAGTTATTGTCATTGTACCTATTGACTGATCACGATAACCACGTGTACAAGAGTATATTGAATCAGATAAGTGTTCTCAACTGTTTTCCTGATGTCGTCATAGCTGCTTCTTAGGGATATTTACCCTCAATCGGCCGTCTCGAAATGACCCACTTGATAACTGCAAAAGTTAAAAGTAACAAAACTAACACGAGCCTAGCATCATTTCATTTTATTGCGTTTTTTTTTTTCAGAATGTCCATCAGTCCTACCGGTCTTGGAAGAACCGAAAAAAATCCTTGCAAGCAGGAAAGATTTAAACAAGACGATGGGGGTGGAATTGGCCATAGTTTGCCACAAGGATTATCCTCATCTTCAGTGGGGAATTTTTCTATGTGATCTGGACAAAAACTGGCGAAAAATCGAATTTAAGGAGTCGTGCAGTTAAGTGACAGCTGTTCATTTTTATCACAGTTTATTTAGAGTGTGTTCCATCGTTAGTTGTAAAATGTTGAAAAATTATTGAAGCTTTCAGCTTCAGGTGGTTTCAAAGACTGTGCGTAAACTATCGTATTAGAAACTGGAGCATCCTATTATTAAACAGGGACCCTACAACATTTCACAACATTTCAAATTTATTGACGCACTCCAAATGGTGTCGCAATATTGAACTGATATAAAGTAATATCGCTCACATTTTCTAGAACTACAACACAGATCCTTACTGGTATTTACAATTCTTTTATTTACAGAATGCAACGATACCTTCCCCAAGTTGGAATCACCGCTCAAAATTATACCGTTTTCACTGGTGCCAGAAAGAAAAAACCCGGTTGGCGTAAGGCACAAAGTTGTATGCCATACAGAAGTCGGGGACTTTCCACATGGATACATTAGATGCAATGGTAGAAAGGAGTGGAGCCTGGTTGTCCTGGATGCTTGCAGTAAGTAATAACCTTTTCGTTTGAAACCATTCGAGATTGTAAATAATCCTTAAACCTTCTTAATTTTTTTTTTTGGGGGGGGGGAGGAGACTTGCAAACAATTTATTTTGTATTCGGATCCTGCTATGCTTTTTTTTTCTTACTTATGAAGTTCCCTATTAGGTTATCCCATATCCATCCACTTACTTAGGCGACGAAAATGAGCCCTGTAATGTGTTCAGGAGAGGACAAATGGCAGCACAATCTGCTCGTTAGTTACCTAGATTGGTATGCCAGTGAGCACAATGCATAATGATAGGAAAATATCTGCAGCTGAGCATCAAACGCTTACAAGTCATCATTCACAAGGTGGACTTGTACTGTAGACAAGCTTGGGCAGTCGTTCTCCACCTAGAGATTGACATGGATTCGGCCAGTGGCTGTATTTTGAAACGTGCTGGATATTTCAGCAATAAATGTCATGTACATTTGACTGACAACCAGTCCCAATAAAACCAGATAAAAAATCACATAAAGACAATTATTGTATGTGGGATCTATAAACCCCAGCTGTGCCTCATTGCGTTTTGCTATGAGGTGCGCATAGGAGACTAAATCAGACCGCTACGGAATCGAGGTTTGGCACTGAAAAAGTTTAAGTTTACAAAAACATATGGCAATGCGCAAAAATTGGTTTTCCTTTCAGTAGTAGCACTCTAGTAGCTTAAAAACTTCCCTTCAGAATTTTGCTGATCACACTCCTGCTTGATATTACCAAAAATCAAGAACAAGCTGCGATTGATACTGAGCCCGACCTTGTATTGATTGCTTGAACAACTGCGTTGTTGGTTGATGATAAAAAAAAGAAGCTATTCACTCTTCAGATAAGAAAGCTAGGGACCATATATTTCGAAGATTTAAAAATTTTTCTTCATTTTGACAGAGAATTTTATTCTATGCACACCTTACACGTCCAGGCTGGGTTGTTTCTCCTTTGTGAATATTGCTGTTTTAACGTTTCAAGCCTAAGTGATATGTGCAAAATTTACCTATTTCTGATTTATCTGCATTCGTATACTCACTAACACAGATTTAAGAAAGGAGGCCTATATGTGCACACTGCTGCACAAATAGGCCTAATTGCACATTGGACCTTTTAGTAGCTGTAGCACTTAATGAAAAGAGGGAGTAACGTGAGAGTCAGCCACGCCTATTCGAGACGACTTCTATCGCGGGTGCATTGTAATCTCTGTGCAGTTGTGCTGCACATTGCGTTACAAAATGCTTATTAGCTTCAAGAATATCATGCATGTAATGATTGAAGTCTTCTTTCCAGGTAAACCAAAACTATTACTTTCTCCGTTCCTATTCAATATATTTCAACCAAACTTGGCCAGATAGTAGATAGGTATGGAAGGTAGATTTATGCCAACTTTTATCAAATTCCGTGCAAGAATAAACGCAGGGAGCCACACGTAAATTTGAAAAGTGTTTACTTGTTTTTGTTGTTAATGTTTTTGTTCTTGTTCTTGTTCTTGTTTTTATTCTTGTGTAACACGGTTTCAGAAAAAGCTACTGCACTTACCTAAAATATGAAACATGATCGAAGCCAGAGATTTCCTTGGGCTTCATCCTCAAAGAGACCACTTTTTTCAATTGGTCGAGTCATTCCGGAGTTACATTGTTTTAACTATTGTTATAATTAGGGAACTTTGCAACTCAGCAAACGCCAGATTCATTCTTCGTGCACGTGTTATGTCTTTGCTACAAGGTTGATTGTTGAAGGTGACGATGAAAAAATCCCTATTTCAAGGACCATTCTATTGGTCCGCCAGCCAAGTTCAATAATTGTCACACTTCATTGTTACTTCATTGTAAGAAAGTCATTGTTCATTTCTTGCATTGTCGGTTCATGGCCACTAGCTTTGGCACTTTAACAAAAACCAGAGCTGAGCGTATTTCACGATGGCGAGGATAAATACCTATGCGGCAAAACAGCTTGAAAATTATCGAAAGTGGGCAGTCTTTGTGTCCTTACAAGCAATCGTTGTATTTCATTCACGTGCATAAACTGTATCATGTCATAAAAGTGCGTGAAGATCGTTGATTTTAGCCGACTACCATATACTGACTACTGACTACTAGTTCCGCTATAAAATAAATTATGCGACAGATACGATTGAAATTTGGTATTCAACACTCTTTTATCTGCAATGTGTGCCTTTTATGGTTTGACTTTTGGGGAGGCGTTAACTAAAAAGATTGCAATCATTTGTAGTGCTATTTTTCCGTATGTTGGATAAATGCCACCGGTGATCAACATAAGCATTACTCGTTATTAGTGTTAACGAGTAACAATGCAAATGGACTACCAGAAATAATCGGCAACACATCATTGTCGATAAAAATAGACGCGCTACTTGTTTGTAGTAATGCGCATGGCTTCGGGCCACTAAGCTTTTAATAAATCTGCAGCCCGCGCTATGTATTGTTGATGGTTGAATGCAAAGCAGCAAACGCTTTAATTTATTTGGTTGAAGTACTAATTGCAGCAAAAATAAAAATAAATTGATATATCCGTTCGTGTTCAATATTTTTCAAACTAACTTGGCCAGATAGTAGATAACTTTAGTAGCTAAAATAAGATGCCACACAAAAAAAAACTACAAAGGAAGTGATATATGAAACAAAACCCACAAGCGTGAAAGAATCCACCAAGTTTCAGCCAATCAAAGTAGTGATATCAGAGCCAAAATGGCTCCCACCAAGTTGCTACATTAGTTGCCAAGCTAATCCCACCGAGTATTAGATCAAAGGTTAAATCAAAAACTTGACTATTGCTACCGATAGCAGCGATGGTCAGGTTTTTGATTTGACCTTTGATCTAATACTCGGTGGGATTAGCTTGGCAACTAATGTAGCAACTTGGTGGCAGCCATTTTGGCTCTGATATCACTACTTTGATTGGCTGAAACTTGGTGGGTTTTTTCACCCTTGTGGGTTTTGTTTTAGATCAGCTAAACGGATATAGTTTTAAACCAAAGTAAGCGACGTTGTTAATTTTGAGGCCTTCGGCAGCTAGAGACGATAGAATGTCGTATTTATTTCGTAGAATCAAGCTTTCAGAGCGGAGCTGAATTGTTTCAAAGTGGGCAACAACAATCGACTACATGCATAAACCTTTGTAGCATGACGCCATAGTTGTAAAAAAGGTACACGGATTACAAACAAAAACGTCAAGTGTGCCGTAAAAAAGGGGTTATATGATTGTAGTTTCACTTTACCTGTTAAAATGTACACGGATAAAAATTGACAATTTTTCATTGAAATAAGCAAATGTACAATTAAAAAAATTCAATCTGTTTTAAGTGCTGTTGTGCTTTACGAATCATAAATGGAAAACGTAAAGCACAACAGCACTAAACAGATGCAATTTTCTCAATTGTACATTTGCGTATTTAAATGAAAAATCATTAATTTTTATCCATGTACATTTTAACAAGTAAAGTGAAACTTTAATCATATAACCCTTTTTTTACGGCACACTTGACGTTTTTGTTTGTAATAATTATTATTATTATAGTGGAGTAAATTCTAGTGATTTTCGTTCGGATGACGATAAAAGCAAACCGCTTGGTCAGTCCTTAGTTACCAACGTATATATCAACTTAAGATAAGGAGACCATGAAAATTGTGCCCCTTTTAAAGATGGTGGGCATTCAAAATGGCCGCTATCCCAAAATACTTCATTTGTACGTGTTTCCGTTTCTATGGGCTGAATCAAAGTGTACGCTATACCAAATAAAAGGGGGGAAAATTGCAATCTTTCTTGTAATCGGTCCCATCACTCGATTCTTGATGAATTTCTCAGTATAAGCTCCCAAAGTCCGCACAATCGGTTAGATAACTCGGGTTTTCTTTATGTAACTCCCAACCCGCTGCACAATCAGACATATGATTGGTTACGAAAAGTGAGCGTATTTAATTACCCTTCAAATAATTTTAAATTTTAAAATCGGCCTATTAGATAACGAATGATGCAATTTAGAACGAACCGCCCACGCTACTACACGTACAGACCCAACTCATTTCTTTGTTTCAGGTGTTGGTGATCGGTTCACACCTCATATCAAGTATTAGCAGAGCAGCCAGAGGGTTGAATTGTTCACTTTCTGTGGGTATGGATGCACATGACGGGTTACTGGAAAAAAATAGCTATGAGAGCAAGTTCAAAACCCAACTAATTTTTGGAGGGGGTTGATTTACCCCACCCCCTACGGATTTTGGCTGTAACTCCTTAACCGTCAACAAATCAACAGCATAATGTAATGCAGAAACGTTCAGCACATTATTCTGGACAGGGTAAGGTGATATACATCTTTTACATTAAAGTTACCCTTGAAACCCCAAAATCGTATTTGAAGTATGTCACCCTTAAGTCGTGCGAATGCTCCTTTTTCCAGTTGGTAGTTAAAGCGATTTTCGAATTCAAAGTGCTTTTGCGAGCCCCTAATAGCCTGAAATGGACATGCTTACAATTTTAAGAAGGGTACGACTCTATTCGTTCCATCAATCCGAACCGAAATTGTTTAACTTAGATAGGGGACAATCTAATGCCCATTTAAAGGTAAAGAGGTAATTGCGTAGCGGCGAAAGCGTATGGTGATTTTCGACTTCAAAGTGCTCTTCCGTGCCCCCTGATAGCCCGCAATGGACATGCTTATGATTTTATGATTTATGATAGTAGGATCTATTGTTTCCATCAATCCCAACCGATAGGGTTAGAATTGTTTAACTTAGATAACGACTGTCCTACGCCCATTTGAAGGTGAAGAGGTAATGGAATAGCGGCGAAAGCAAATAGTTATTTTTGAATACAACGTTCTCTCTCGAGCCCTCTAATAGCCCGAAATGGACATGCTATGGATTTTCTGAAAGGTGGGGATCTATGCTTTCCATCAGTCCTAACCGAAATTGTGTAACTTAGATAGAAATACATATACGACCTTTACAATACCACTTTGAAATTGAAACTAGTCACTACACCAATTATAGTCACGCCCTTAAACAGGCATAGGAGGATCCCTATCTAAGTTAAACAATTTCGGTTACGAGTGATGGAAAGAATAGACCCCACCATTCAGAAAATTCTAAGCATGTCCAATTCTGGTGGGGCTCGCAAAATCAATTTCAGCACAAAAGTCACTATAAAAACCAACTGAAAAAAGACATTCGTGCAAATTAAGGGTAATAGACTTAAATACGATTTTGGGGTTCAAGGGTAGCTTTTACGTAAAGCATGTATGGCTCATTTTCTATTCAGAATAATGTGCTGAACGTATTTGCTTCACATTATGCTTTTGATTTGTTGACGGTTAAGGAGTTACAGCCACAAACAGTTTTTTTGGGAAGTAAATCACCCCCTCCAAAAATTAATTGGGTTTTGAACTTACTCTCACAGCTATTTTTTTCCAGTAACCCGTCATGTGCATCCATACCCAACTTCTTGCTTTTCACAGAAAGTGAACAATTCAACCCTCTAGCTGCTCTACTAATACTTGATATGAGGTGTGAACCGATCACCAACACCTGAAACAAACAAATGAGTTGGGTCTGTACGTGTAGTAGCGTGGGAGGTTCGTTCTAAATTGCATCACTGGTTATCTAATGGAGCTATTTTAAAGTTTTATATGTCATTTGAAGGGTAATTAAACAACGCTCACTTTTTGTAACCGATTATATGTCTGCTTGTGTAATGGGTTGGGAGTTATATAAAGAAAACTGAGTTATGCAACGGATTGTGCGCACTTTGGGACTTTATACTGAGAAATTCAGCAAGATTTGAGTCATGGGACCAGTTATAAGAAAGATTGCAATTTTTTTCCCGTTAATTTGGTATATCGAACACTTTGATTCGGCCATAGAAACGAAAATACACACAAATCAAGTATTTTGAGGTAGCGGCCATTTTGAATGGCCGCCATCTTTGAATGGGGCACAATTTTCATGGTCTCCCTATCTTAAGTTGGGGGGGATTGAGGCTTAATGGCGCGTCGACAGCTTGGTCATTAGCGCCAACCTCAGTCACAGTGCAGTGGTCCGGGTTGCCACTGCACCACACATTACAGAGACATTATTCAAACCCCTAATCTAAATCTTGTCATACATCTGTACCTCCTGCAAAAATTGAAAAACACCGGACAGGAGGACATACTTATCGCCCAATTGACGCACAATGTCATGCGGAAGATGGAAACGACGACGAAAACCATCAAGATGGCAACAATCAACAAGGAAGTGCCGGACCGTAAGTGGCCGCCGACACCAATAACATTCAGGAGGGTCAACCCCCCGCAAAAGGAAACAGTGAGTAAGTCGAGTGTGACCAATGCGCAAACGGGCCAACACCACCTCCTCACGGCGACTGCGGCGACACGCCGAGTGCCATTCCTCAACAGTGCCTTTAATAGCTCGTAATTTATTGCCGTCCTGTCCATCCCACGAGGCTTGCCAAAAAGCATGTAACCTCAGACGCAGAGTGGGAAAAGCGTCCGAGGGAACAAGCCTGAGATCCCTACCGAGTGGGCCAGAAAGGGCCCCTTTTGCTGCAGAATCCGCTTGCTCATTTCCACCTATCCCAACATGGCCCGGGATCCAACTTATCTTAAGTTGATATGTACGTTGTTAACTAACGACTGACCAAGCGGTTTGCTTTGATTATCATCCGAACGAAACTGCCTAATTTGGCTTACAATAATTAACTCCACTATTACTAGACAAGGCCCGTGTTACGTGCGGCTGGACTTGGATGCACCTTTTGCAACAATGATATAGTATGGTCGCTCATGTGTATATCCATGTTTTACTGCATGAAGTTTCGGCAATCACATTTTTGCGAACACAGACTAAGAAAATATGTTGATTTTCGTTAGTTTCGACTACTCGATCAGTGCATCCCCCTTCAGTCACTCCTTCCTTGGTTAGTGTAAATATAGGCAATGAAGTTTCAGTTGTTTTAAAAAGAAACAAACTGGATGTTGACTTCCCCACGGGACTGCGTTTTCGAGCTTGAAGTTGAAGACGTATCCAGTGCTGCCCTCTCTGAAGGACGATCTGGCCCCGACAAAGTCCAAAACTTTAGCCGACTGACTTATCATTTTTCTGTCTAGGAGGGGCTGAAATAAATCACCGACAATGCCTCAGTAGTGTTTTGATTTTTATTTACAGACATATTATTGTTGTTGATGATGCAAATTAGGCTTTGCGAGGTAGCAATGGTAAACATCGTGCACCGCAAGTTTAAAGTGATTGTCATCCTACTTTTACCGTTTTCATTGTTGTAAAATGGTATTCTAACAGTCTTTTCGTCTTTTCTTATTGTCATTGTTTAAAAGTGTGATGATAACTAACTTATAACCATACTCTTGAAAGAATCATTGTTTAAAAGTGTGCTGATAAGAAAGTTATTTTTTATGTATTTTATTTGTTTATTGAGCTATAAAGGACTACATATACCTATGCGCTCATGCTAGCCTACTTAACGCTACCTTAACCTAAACCAGGATGACCAGGTCACCAGAGCACCACAAAACACAGAACACGGGGAACACTAATAAACCGAAAAAACACGATCGGTCGGTCGGTCGGTCGGTCGGGGAACACGGGGAAAGTTATTAACACACTTTTAACAATAGTTATTATCACACTTTTAAACAATTGTTATCACATCATTTTTTGAACAGGCAACCAACCAAAGAACACAAACTCCAAACTTACTCAAGTATACTCATGATCATTTAATGTTCAAAATTCAATTCGAAATCTGATGTTTTCAAAAATAAATGAAGTTTTTTTTTTAACCATTGTCTGCAACACTTAAATGATTCAGCTTTTCTAAGGAATGGTATACCAAAGCCCTAAAAACACTCAATCCCCACAGCGTATTTCTTTCTTTCCAAGACCGTTTGGTCGACCTCCAGACTACTGATTAATTACCTACTAGCGGAGTCGCTCGCTTTGCTCGCTCATTCCGCGTCGTCTCGCTACGTTCGAGGAGCTTATATGCTGCAACTCGTATGCTGCTGACAAACATTCCACATCTAAAACGATCAAGCAAATGATCAGAGTGCAGTGTGCGTTTTTTGTGAGGCTTCAGTTCATAAACAAATTAACTGAACGAAAAACGGCTTCGCTGTTAAAACAAGATAAACCTAACTCTTATAATGTATTGTGAATTTGAACTTTCCTTAGGAAATAGGATGGCCATTTATTTCTTTTTGTATACAAACGGGCTATTTTTTTTCGTTTATTAGTCGGTCTTTCTAACATTCTTAGTAGTATGACGGTCACAAATGTGAATGTTGTTTCTTTAAGCTTTGAGTGTATTAAAAATACCCCCTTTCCCCTGATGCGCCACTGAACCAAATATAACCCAATCTACATCCCAGGTCTTGGGACGTAGTTTCCCCAGCTTGCTGCTTCCCCCAACCCCACCCCAACCTGGGAGTACCACTGACCCAAACATAACCTAATCTAACATAACGTAACCGATGTACATGCCGCGGAATGTTAAAATATCGATTTAAAAAAATAGACCTGATGGTAACATAACTGAAAGACCAAAACTACACACACTGCCCTGGAAATTATTTAGTAACAGGTCTTTTTTTTTGGGGGGGGGGGGAGGCAGTTGCCCCAGCTTGCTTGCTTCCCCACCTCTTCACGGTGTGCCACTGAACCGAACGAAAACAAACCGAAGTACGTGCCTGTGAACGCAAAAAGGTCGGTAAAAAGAAAAAAAAAGCTGGCTGGTGGTGACATAACTACCCAAATTACATAAACTACCCTGGTAATTATCTTGACCCAAGTATTTCAGAGGGGAATTGGAGGGAAATAAAGAGTCCGTAGCTTGCTAGCCACCCCCCCTCCCCTGAATGCGCTACTGAGCCAAGCGTAACGTTTTCTAACATACCCCAGGTCTGTTGGGGAAGCAATTGCCACAGCTTGCGTGTCCCCCTTCCCCCTCCCCCCACCTGAGTGCGCCAATGATTAAGAAACATGACCTAACGCAACACCTAAGTACGTGCCTGTGAATGTAAATTTTAAAAAAAAAAGGGCATTGTGACATGGTGGGACAGACCCAAATTACATAAATTTCTTGGTTTACGGAATCATACTTCCCTAAGCCATTGGGAAAATAACTTCTGAATAAAGACGAATTAGAGTCTCTTACCCATTGACAAATTATCCCCACAGCTCATGTTGACGCCATGGGCGCCATGTTGCGATAATTGCGACCGGTATTTCTGGTCATTGCGCCTGCTCCGTACATGTCTGCTTTTCGATTAACTTAGCCAAGGGTGTAAATTCGGGTAGGTAAAAGTGATGAGGAGAGTGACCTTCATTTATTTCGGTCATTTTGCAAGGTACTCTCTGACTGTAACGCTATCTACGATCCATGTAGTGGCGAATCGTGAACTAAAAATCTAAGCCCAAATAACCCCAAATCGAAACTTAAAAAGCGAAACTTCGTTCGTTCGGTTACATGATGGTATAGTATTGTGAATTTAAAATCACAACACAAAAACCATCCCCCTTCTGACGTGCGCCTAAACTGCTAATGAGCCAGAGGCGAGACACGCGATTTCTCCCCAGTCAGCCTTGGCTTGAAGATTCCGTATCCATCCCCGCTACAAGGCCGTCTCAACACTCTAGTACGCGAGTTGCTGCATGCTTGAACTAAACATGCTTAGTAATTTTATCAAGGATACTCTCTCGAGCCCTACGGGTCTCCTTTATACCGCTCTTGGTGCAGATTATTTTTTTATTCAAATAAATTGTGCTGCGGAAGCTGCACAGTAAAATCGACGCCAGAGACCAACACCAGGAACCACACATGTATTTTATCTTTTGTTACTACCAAACTTTACGTGGGTTTCCTTGTTTATTTTAAGATTTTCCCTTAGAAGCCATCTTCTTTTCTGTAACGTGTGATGCGTTGAAACAGGAACCACATGTCGCCTATAATTTTTGACGAATATAAAATAGCAAAATAGTATCTCATTTTGCTCTCTGGATCTCACCCACCCCACACTTTACGTGGGTTTTCTAGTTTCAATAATTTTAGCACAACTTCTCTGGATTTTTGCTAAAGAGGGAACCATGTAATGGGTTAACGTATACAGTACAGGTCGAATGTTGCTGTTTAAAACGTTACAAACATAGACGTACCCGAAATTGCTAAGGTTCAAATTCAAATATATTGTGCTGCATAAGCTGTACAATACAAGTGACGACAGGCACTGCCACACACCACTTGTAATTTGTATTAGTACGACATTTTTCATTGGTTTTCATGTTTCACGTATTTTAAGAAAGTTTTGAGCTGTTAGACTTAAGCAAGTTAGACCTACGCAAAGCTTAACTCATACCCAAAGCTGCTCGTAAAGTAATAAATATCATAGTTAGATATATTATATTGTTACATTAGATCTATTATATTGTTAGATATATTATATTGTTACATTAGATCTATTATATTGTTAGATATATTATATTGTTATTGTTGATAAATATGAGGAGAGAACCAGCTGTTAGTTTAACGTGTACACTACCAGTCAATTCTTACTGTTTGAAATGTTGCAAATGCAGACGTAAAATATTATTAATACCTTTTTCGGTTGTTAATGTATTTGCTTTACGTAATTTAGTATTTTTAGTATTTAAATTTTTTCGTATCTTTGCGTAATGTGATTTAATTTAAATGCTAAACAGGTTTTCTGTCGTATTGGATTTTAAACAGCCATAAACCAACTCCAACAGCTTTCCCACCCGTGAACTGCACGTGCTTCATTCTTGAATGACGGCTATTCAGATGCTGCCACTCACAACAACCGTTGCCCCAATACATTGTCGCCGCATGTTCCTGAAACGTTCGAAGCTTCAACAAAAAAATCTGTCAACAATCAATGACGTCAAATATTGTTGCGGTATTGTTGCTGATTGTTGCGTGATTGTTGCGGGGGCTAGATTTTCGTTAATTTGGGGCATTTAGGACCCATCTCGTTTCTTAAAAATACGCCTACGCAAAATAATGGTTTAATTTCCTGTCTTTCGACAAATTTCTCACATTTTTAGCCTTCTACTTCAAGAGGAGAAGAGGTACATATATACCTACATATATATATATACCGACCGTAAGTTTTTAATGATTAAGATTCTTGGACAACATCCTGTTCTAGAATAAAAGCATTAACGGCATAACAAACTCAGCAAAATGGACGAACATTGTGTGTGTTTGGCCATATCTTGCAAGGTCTCACGGATTCTTGTTAACTAATCTGATAATTGTTCGTGTTCCAGCATTTTACAGCTGATAAGCTGGATTTTATAATTATCTTCTGTATGCTAATTACCTCAGTGTATTTCGTCTTGAGCAGATACCAGAAGTTTTTCGGATTACCTTTGTCTGTATAGTTCCTCTGCATCAGTTGTCGTGATGTTAGGACTAATAGTCTTAAACAATGTGCGGCTTGGTTGCAGTGCCGTCCACTTACTTCCACAAAACTTTCTCTCTAAACACAAGTCTAATTCAGAATAATAACTAATCATAATAGTTCCTTCCATCAAACTTTTCGATGCCAAAAGCGTGAGTGTTATTAATTTACTACGTTCTGCCATCTTCAGCAGATTTGAGTACGTATCCGGTTAGTTTGCGGGCCTAATTGTCACTTGATAGTCTGAAATTACGGAGAATCAAATGTGATCTCATAATGTGTTTTAAGTTACTGCGTTGTGGTATCTAACAGATTGACGGTAGTCCGGTGTTGGGGTGGTTATAAATCGCAAGACAAGGGACCATAACTGGCGGGTCGATTGGCTAGAACACATTCATATTTCGGGCACTACTCGTTCTTGCCCAGAGCTGGCTGGGTGTCGAATGAACTCGCAAATGATGTTATGAAAGTTACCGGTGTTGCCCCTTTTAAACTCTTGAGGATATCAACCTCCCGACTTGAGTATGGCAACCTTGATGGGTTTTGCAGTGTTCTAACGTATTTTTTTTTAAATTTATTTACTACTCCTCTGTGTGTTTACGACCCGGATTTTTTTAGTCCAGTTGCACTTACTTGTGTTTGGGTATTACCACAGAGAGGTTTTGTAGTGTGCATTGATTTTATCTTTTTGTTTACCTCATTTTCTGTGTTTTATTGCAGCTAGTTAAGTGCCTACTTACGTTCGTGTAATACATATTTTATTTGTATTTATTTATTTATTTATTTTGGGCATTTTGTAAGAGTCTTGCTTTTCTGGTCCAACAATTGCCTTTTCCATGATATTATTCATTGGAATAAATGTAAATGTAAATTAAATTAAATTAGTTTTTCGTTTTATCGGGTTTTGTAACATCAATGTCTTACATTGATTCTTGGAGAAAATTATCAATGCATGTTTTCCAGTTTTCACACTTAAATGAAAATTTTGTTGAAATAGGACATAATTTATGTTGAAAAAATGTCATGGTTCATATTTATTCTCCTTCGTCTAAAGATCTTGACCGTTTTTTTCACTTCTTAAAAACCAAAACGAAGATGGCGGCCAAAATTCGTGTCTTCGTTCGTTGTAGAGCAAATTTCAAACGTCATACTAATAATTCACACCCTACGCTACTCCCTTTCACGGTAAATCGCTGTTTTATAAACCAAATAAATGTATATGGAGAATCCATATATCTTTATATTACATAGTGCGCTTTCTCGCTTTCTCGCTATTGCGTGTCAGTGCTCCAAGAGTCAAAACGTTTCCCTAATGCACGCGCCCGCTCTCCGCCCCTTTCCATACGGATACATGGAATTGGAATCGGCGTCTCAATTCCCCAGTTCAAGCAGAATTTGAAAGTCGGGGTTGGATCCGGACTTAAGTCGGAGTCCAGTTCGGAAAGGTCAGGCTCGGGACAAGGGCAGGTCCGGACTTTTCCCCAGTGTGGAAGGGGTATTAATATTTTGATAAGGAACGATGATGACGTCGACTTTCAGCCATTGCAGTCTTTCTTCCAGAGTGAATAACATATTAGCATGTGACTCTTGGTCATTTGGATTGTCACATCCATTTTTCCTCTTCAAACCTAACGTGACACTGTAGTGTCGCATCTCACAACATTTATCGGCTTCACATAATTTCACACGGTTCGTAGGATTTTTTGTTTGGCGGAGGTAAAGCGTGAAAAGTAAAGCACTGAAAAAGATTGAGGATATCGTCAGCGTTGCAACATGCCTCGCGGAGAAGCACGCCCTCGTGCCATCTTGTGAGACAAGAATTCGAAAGCATAGTGCACTAAGCCAAGAGGAGTTAAGGACAGCATTGCAGCGAAGCCCAAATCTATCCCTGCGTGGAGATATATTCTAATAAAACAAAAGCAGAACGTGGCTCCCAAGTTAGCCCGTATTTTAATTTAGCATGTATAGGGAAAATAATCCATATATTAACTCGTTATGAATGGATAGGTATTGGAGGAACCTTTTAGGAACACGCTCGGGTGAGGATTGCTAGTCAGCTGATTGTACCTAGATGGTGCTAGGGGTTCTACTCCGTTTTTATTAAATATGCAGTGTCTCGGGCAAAAATTACTTCACGTATTATGCTTAATTTGTCTTTCTTACGAACCAAATCATTGCTTAGAATACACTGGCAATCGTAAATTCAACAAGAAAATAATATAATTAGCCCAGTCATTCGCTGATGCACGTTTCTTTGGCGTCGTTCCTGGTTTGCCAGACGTTAACCAGACGTTTTGTTAACCAACAAAATTATTGTTTGACCAAAATTTCCACTTGCCGAATCTATACGAACATTTTTTTTCACGCTAACGTTTAGCTGAATAATTGATTCTTACAGCTAACCAGAGTGAGCTATTCATTTTTAGTGCCGAAAAATTTGAGAGTAGACGACGGGCAGACATACTAACAAACAAAACGAACGACCGTTTTTCAGGGTGTACATAGGCAAGTCGTTAGTTTTACTCATTTCGCTCTCGTAGGCCTATCCGGTTTTGCCAGATGGAGTTGTTATCCAGTGGATTTAGTTGTATCAAGCGGAGTTCACAGCAACAGCCAAATACATCTTGTTGGCACACACCTCTGTCAAGATATTTGACGGTGCAAGTCTCTGGCAAATAATTACGTGTGGCATGTCAGATATTCAGCTTTAAAAAAAAACAATCCAACCAGAGCAACTCGCACTGTTGGAGACAGCTTGGTGCTTCCAGCCATGCTTCACGCAGAGGTAGAAAAGTGTCTTTTGAGTGGCAGTGACGTCACCTTTCGACATGACTGAGTGATTGTGGCGTCATCAAACTCAACAGAAGTGATGAGTTTGATGACTCCAGATCCACCAAATCCAGATCAAATGGTGACGTTACTTTCGCTATAAAGATACGTTTGGAATGAAGGAAAACAAAGCAAGTTTACGAATCTAAATAGCTACTGTGAAATATGTGTACAAGCAAGTGGTGTAATAGTTCATTGGACTCGTCCCTCATTATCTGATTAGACGCTATGTGTTGAGTTTGACGTTACATCTCTTTACATCTCTTTTCACTCACTGGTAATATAAATTTCTGCTTCGAATTAATCTGTTATTTTCTTATATTTTAGTGTGCAAAGATGACCCCCCACTTCCTCCATCAGCAGAACTGGCTGTAATGCAGTGGAACAAGCTTCGATTAGTAACAACAATCGTTGAGTATACTTGCCACAAAAGTCTCCAATCCCCTGTCGTTCAGAGGGCCAAATGCTTGAAGAGCGAAATTAGTAGAGACAAAGCTGAGTGGGTGTTGGAAGGTGACGGAAAATGGACCCGGGTTAAGCTTCTTTGTTGTAAGTTACCAGGAGAGGATATGGCATGTTTTAAAGGAGTCAACTGTCAACATGATGGGCGCAAGTCATTTCCAGACTTGAAATTAAACGACTCATTTGTGGACCTGGTGAAATTGATTCAACACTGCGGAATTCCAGATAATGAACTGATGGAATTGATGTTGTTCAGCTTCAATGTAGTTTGACTTCATTTGGACTTGGGTAGTTGGCGAAATTATAAAATTACTTCGGAATTGACTTCTTGGCCATCAGTTCAGTTCAGCTTAGGTTGACTTAACTTACTAAATCATTCATTTGAATGGAATTGCCTAGATCTGGATTGATTCTAATTTGATTTTATATTTTATTCAACCGGCGTTGTCGGGTTAATTACATTCAATTCATGTCAGATCCACAAAAATTCGCAACATAAATTACTGTATATACGATTTCAACCCCACTCAGAAATATCGTTAAAATTTTGGACATTGAATTTTCTTCAATTTTAACGAAATTTATTCGCAATTATGATAAATTTGGTTAAATATGGTAGAAATTAATGGCGTTGTTTTAAAATATGTCTGGTGTCAGCCAGAAATTGACAGGAATTCTGAATGGATAAACCTGAAGTCAACAATTTGAAGTGATTTGTCATAATGAAAATGAAAAGTTGGAATGAGTTTTAATGAATTACCATTTTCTTCAATTACTATTAAAATAATTCCAACTTTTTATTTTAAAGATATAAATATGAATTCATTGCACAATAAAAACGTTACACATTTTCAGGTTGCTACCCATTTCGGCAACACGTCTCAATCCAGCGTTGCAAGGACAAAATCTTGAAGCTATACGCGCCCAGAGACTACAAAAAAGGCGCTTCTCAACCAGAGAGCAATACGTGCCGGTTCATCTCAAGTAGAAAACTTGAGCGATTCTTCCCAACACAGCACATCACTTCATCACTGTTTCCGACAACATCTTTGTAACTTCCACAAAAAAATGGATCATTCGAAGCCCAAGCCTCTTGCTGAAATTATGAAAAATAATTCTACTCAGCACAGTCAACACAAGCACCGTAGAATCGGTGAAAAAAATGAAACTTTCCAACTGAACACACGCAGCAACCCAATCACGAACATTTTCGTAAGCATGCTTCATCCCGATACCTCGAAAGAAGATATTGTTTCTCTGGCCCGTGATTCTCTCGGATGTTTTAAACTCAAAACTGAATATCTTAAGTGTCCTATTGCATCACAGTTGATAAGGATCCGGCATTTTCCAAAACTGCCTCTTCAGGTTGTTCCCTGTTTAGATTTTTCTCTCCTCCAGAGAACAACAAGCCAACAAATGGTGTAAAATTAACCACAAAAATCGTGGTTTGAGGGGAAAAGAACCCAGGGTTTCAAGGCACTACTCTAGCCAAAAACCACTCTAATAAATCTTTCAAGAAATTTCCATAGACCAGTTTTGAACCACCTCAACGAGGAATACGGCGCAAACTGTAAGAACAAGATGGCTACCTCCACTGGGCAGACAAATACTCAAACTTCAAACACTGAATTGTATGCCAAGGATTCAGCTTGGCAGTTCGAACAATACACTAAATGTTCTTGAAGCATTCATAACGAATAAAATTCGTTCACAGGTTCCAGCTGTATCTTTAATTACCAAAGCAAGCACCAGTTTCAGGAATGCAAAAACAACATGTTCTCACCCCTTCGCCATGTGTAGGTTACAGCGTGGTCCACAAAAAAACTGACAACCCAACATTTTCTAAGTCATACT
The DNA here is from genome assembly GCA_023313725.1 of Lithobius niger. Taxonomy (NCBI): domain Eukaryota; kingdom Metazoa; phylum Arthropoda; class Chilopoda; order Lithobiomorpha; family Lithobiidae; genus Lithobius; species Lithobius niger. The sequence goes on along the minus strand of JAHWFP010223118.1, from coordinate 173,396 downwards.
TTTCTAGTTAGCACCCCTCAGAACCAGGAGAGGACAGAAATCAACTCTAATAAACGAGAAGCTTTCAGTCCTCTCCTGCTTTTGAGGGGTGCTAACTAGAAAACTTGACCTTAAAAAATATGGGTCGTCAGTTTTTTGTGAACCACCCTGTATATGTGAAAGTAAAGAGGGCAAATAGAGCTTGAAAGGTGAATGGAAAGTGGGGTTTGGCCGAAGAGAGGCGGCAATCTTGAAAAAAATGGGAAACTGCAATAAATGCTCGGTACACCCAAAGAGAGCATGACATTTCGTCATAGAGTTTGAAGGAACATACATTCCTGAAATACATTAAACAGGCCGGCCAATGCACAATGACAACTAGACTGTTTGTTGACGACTAGACTGTTTGTTAACACATTTAACAGATACGACTAGTAGCAAAGTGTTTAAAACTTGGTTAGTGCCTAAAAATGGAGGGCATGGTTTCGGTGCGCATATCCAAACTAAGACTTAGTTTGCGGAGACCAGAGACATTAAGGCAGTTTTTGACTACGCATCTTTTACAGATGAACTCACTGGTGAACCGGCTAACTGAAAAATCATCGCAGGTCAAATACTGAAAGCGCAATGTTTGACATTTCAATTGCAAAGACTTGATGCATGAAGAGATATTTCCGAGTATTTACATGAAGACTGGGAAGGACTAGCATAAAATCACACTATACAATGTCAATACTATACAGGGTGGTCCACGAAAAATTGACGAAAATTTTTAAGCCTAACTTTTCTAGTTAGCACTCTTCAGAAGCAGGAGAGGACAGAAATCAAACCTAATGAAACGGGAAGATTTCTGTCCTCTCCTGGTTCGGGGGGTGCTAACTATAAAAGTTGGACTTAGAAAATGTTGGGTCATCAGTTTTGTGTGGACCACCCTGTACTATGTCAATACTCGGAAATACTAGGAGTTGTTACTAGGCACGAAACCAATCTTTAATCTGTATGGGTAATGAACGAAGGAACCTATAAGATAATTAATGCACAAAGTGATAAAAGGTAACAACTGGGTTTCATGGAACGATATAACATCCCTTTAAAAAGGCTCCAGTCATAGCCCTGAAACAAGATGGCGACCCAGAAGAGAAAGATGTTGCTTGCATTTTAGAAAATTAAATGTCAACAGACACAAACACGTGACCATTTTGCTGAATAAATTGAACATTGTGACCATGGCAACATATTGAAAAATGTTTGATACCTACAACTCCCCCTTAAGATACCGAAATATCAATTTAGTTTGCCATAGGAGGAAGGCATTTCTCAGAACGTCAAATTCTAAAATTTCTGTGTTTTCTTCCAACAGCCATGTATTTAACATCAGGCCGACAACCATCAGTCAAATTAGTAGTTTTTATTTAATTATTATTCCAACAAAAATAAACGAATATTCCGTTTCAAATTTGTAATGTATCAATCAGGTGGAGAGGTCCCGTTTTTAATTCATACAAGTGCAAGGTGGTCTTCCTGGTTGTCTTGGTGGAAAAAAGGCTGAAAGGCACGGTGCAAGACCAACTTGAAGGGATAAGATGTCGGGATGGAGAGCCTCGAACCGCAGGCTCTTCCCTAACAAGCATGGCTTACCTGCCACAGAGAGGCCAAAATACAATCTTATCTTAAACGTAATCTCAAACTTAAATGCCAGAAGAAAACCTGCCAGATCAGCACACATAAGCACCAAAAGTTTCAAACTGTCCTATACTATTTTAGGTGCTGGTTGGCCACTCCACGCAGATTTTTTCGTTGAATGGATTGACCATGCCAGGTAAAAATTTCTCTTCGAGCAGACGAACCAACATGGCTACTGTATCTCTCGCTTTGCCATCGTGGCAAACCTCTGAATTCGCAGGCTAGGGAGATTGTTTGGAATGTCTTCAAATATATCAAGGCTCGGGACTCATCAAGGATGCTGAAACAACAAATTCAAGAGACCAGCATTGCCACTGGAATTTCTCAGAAAGGTAAGACGGATCTTGTCAGTTGCAAAAGTCACGTCGACAACCAAAGCTACGGTTAGGCCTAACGCCGCAGACATACGTATGCCAAAGCCGTGGCCGAGCACATCGAAAGCCGAAGCGAAATGGTTTCCGACACCACGCAGAAAAATTGCCCAGCTAACTCCCGTTTCGCACCTAGATGATTTTGACTTATCAGTAGCCAGAGCAACCATTTCAGAAATTCACCAGGAGGGCAAATATCCAACAATTAAGGCCATTCATTCGAAACTGAGGGAAAAATTGATTTTAAAGGAAGTGTGTGGGCTGTTGGTGAAATCCTGATCAACCAGCTCTACATGAAATGCAGGAAGGTAAACAATCGACAGTTTTATATCGAAAGACCAGAAATAGTTCCCCAACGCCGTAGATTTCTTCGGCAAGTTAAAGATTTGCGTAGCCAGAACCACCCATTTGGTTACTAGGACGAGGCGTAGGCTAACGAACACCACGGCCGAGAGATGCAGTGGCAGGCAAGGAAAAAGAGTTACGCGGCCGATTCATACCAATGGAAAAAGGTCGACGTTTGATTTTATTGCAGGCTGGCGCCAACCAAGGATTTATAAATTGTGCTCAACTTCTTTTTCAATCGAAAACTACCAAATATTCCAGCCAACTTTGTGATCATGATGGACAACGCTCCATATCATTCAGTTCGACTCGACACGAAATGTCATGCGAATCTACGATGTTGAAGTCTGAATTGTACGACCTCGTCAAGCAACGTAAAGAAGACAAGACAACTTTCATTATTGACACCATAGCTGCATCAGCCGGACACACTATCCTTAAACTCCCACCGTACCACTGCGATCTGAACCCCATCGAATTAATTTGCGCTCAAGTTAAAGGCGAAATAAGAGCATCCAACACCACATTTAAAATTGCAGATGTCAAACCTTTAACAACTACTGCAGTAGCGAAAGTAACCCCTGTCGATTGGCAGAAATGCATTAACCATGTTTTGAAGCTCGAGAACGAGTATTGGAGCACTGATCATCTAATTGAAGACCGAGTGGAACCTTAATCATGGAAGTAACCAACAGCGACGATGATGACTACGAAGATATATAATTTTTTACTACTCCAACAATCTCCCTAGTCAATGACGAAAACTGCTCACAACAGCCCTTTTCAGGGCAATCAAATAATAATATAATAATAATAATAATCTTTGTCACCCCTAGGGGTGGGAGGGTCATGGAAGGGCGGTGAGCCACTAACACCATACCATGAAATAAGGAGTAATGGGGAAAAATTAAGTACTCTCGGGCCAAGAACGCTTCAAGAATGGATGAAGATTTTCCATGTTGAGGTGGCGACGAAATCCCTGCACCGTGTTTTGGAAGCTCGCTAAGAGCGTCCCAAACACGAATGACTCGCACCGAAAAAAAATTTCGGCGAGAATTTGTTGACGAGGCTGACATTGCTAGTCTCCAGCTATGACCCCTCGTTCGACCAATACAAGGCGCAAAATCAAAAAAGGGGAGGCTGATAGATGTGAGATCGTGTAGGATCTTGTAGGTTAAGATTAAATCAAATTTGATTCTGCGTAACTCAAGTAGCTCCAGACCAGCCTTTTTAAGGCGTTCAGAGTAGCAGAAGTCACGGAATCCCGGAAGTCCCTTCATAAATCTGCGTTGGACAGCCTCAAGGCGGTCGATATCACCCAGTAAGTGAGGAGACCAGACTGGTGTTGCATACTCCAAAAGTGGCCGCACAAACACCTTGAAAGCCCAAACCTTGGTAGACCAATTACCAGAAGTAAAACACCGGTTGACCATTGCAACTCGACGGTACGCCTGCGTGCAGATCTTATGGCAATGTAGGGAGGATTTAAGACTATTTATGAACCACACTCCCAAGTCCCGAACCTCCAAAACAGATGGAAGGGAAGTATGGTCCAGGTCATACACAGAACAAGAATTTTGCATGCCCACGTGGAAAGTGAAACATTTGTCAACAGATAGTGGCAGCTGCCACCTCCTGGACCAATTTGCCACCTTCTGTATTTCAGCCTGGAGTTCCAAAGACTTAAAAGGAAAATAATTTTCCGTGCCAATTTTGAGGTCATCCGCAAATTTGAATCCAAAAGTGTTACCAGCGGAAAAGTCAAGGTCGTTAAGATAGACAACAAACAACAGCGGACCCAGGATTGATCCCTGGGGAACCCCACAAGGGACAGGAGCACTCGATGAGAGTGAAGTTGCAACTGCAACCCGTTGAGTTCTGTTGCTCAGGAAGGCCTCAATCCAGCCAGCCAGCTTACCCTTAATGCCACAATTGGCAACCTTGAATAGCAGTTTTCGATGAATCACTGATTCAAAGGCCTTCTTGAAGTCAAAGTAAATAGAGTCTGATGGTATGCCAGTATCAAGTGTGCAAGTCCAACGATCCAAGACAGTTAGTAACTGAAGAGTGGCAGATCTATTTGGAAGGAAACCATATTGGTCAGACTTAATAGTAGAGTGGTCCTCAAAAAATTTCAAAATGACATCCCGAATAATGGGTTCCATAATTTTACAGGCAACACAGGTCAAGGCAATGGGCCGGTAGTTTGTCGGATCTGAAGAAGATCCCTTTTTGAAAACGGGAATAATTGTAGCTGAACTCCAAATCTTAGGGATGCTACCCTGAAGGAAGGAGAGAGTAAACAGTTTAGAGAGCGGGTAGCAAAGTTCATGGGCGAGCTGCTTGAAAAGGAATGCTGAAAGGCCATCCGGTCCACGCGATCGGCTTGGCTTAATTTAGTTTTTTGTTTCAAACACAAGTGTGTCAGTAAAAAGCACGTTTGTGCAAGATACACTGTCATCAGACAGGGAACCTAAGCGAGAAAGTGTATCGCCATTGTCAGTAATGACATTTGACGCAAAGGTGGAACCAAAGGCCTCTGCCTTTGCAAGGTCCTCAGTACGATAATTGTTGCCTACTTTCAAAGGAGGCAAAGTACGTGGAATAGAGGTTCTTGTGCGATAGAGCCTGAAAAGAGCAGCTAGTGACCCGTCCCGGATTGCTGCAGCTTCACGCGAACTATGCCACGTTTCGATTGAATCAGAGTAAAGTTTACGTTGAATATTATATGTCTGCTTAGCGTGATCGCTGGGGTCATTCCTAAGGCGTCTCCACAATTTAAGCTTTTGGAGACAAATTTTGTTAATAAACCGAGGAATCGAATGTGTCCTACAGATTTTTATATTACGTGTTTCGCTGCAGAGTAGAATACGGCTGGTTAAAATGCTATGGAAGCAGTTCCAAGCACGCTCGATAGTAGGATGCACATCAAAAATAAGGCTATCCCAATTAACCATACTTAATGAATCCCTCAGCCCATCAACATCAAGTTTACACATAGTAGCCTCGCGGGTTTTCTGGCCTGCATAACCGAGAGAAGATAAGTTAAGAGAAAAGGAAACAACACAATGATCGCTCCTCCCGAAATGGTCCTCAACCTCAAGATCAAAGACGAGCCGGTCGTCCTCACAGAGCACCAGGTCTAGAATGTTATCTCCCCTAGTCGGCTTGTCGACGAGTTGACAAAGTCCCAGGGGTGCAATTAGATCCAGGAAGAATCTATGATGACAATCGGATGCCCACCCATGCTCCCAATCCACGGCGCAGAGATTAAAGTCGCCCAGCAGGATGCATGAGTGCCGATCATTAAAAGATTTGTTAATAAACTGGCAAAGATTTATAATTGCTTCGTCGTTCCGGCTATCGGGCAAATATCCTAAAATAAATTTCAGTCCAAAATCGGGTGAGAAAATCGTAATACCCTCTGCGTCGGTAGCAACAGACTCAACAACCATTTGAATGTCATTTCGATGAACGACCAGCAGTCCCCCACCACGACTTCCCCTGTCCCGCCGTATGACCGAGAATTTGCGTGTATCAACAAGCATACTATCCGTGAAGTCTTAAAAGAGCCAACTTTCAACAACAAAAATAAGGTCATAAGTGTCACGCAGCAAAAAAGCCTTAAAACACCCCAAATTACGAATGACACTCCTAGCGTTAAAAAGAGCACAACACAGTTTATCAGGACGTTTTGCTGAAGTTGCAGTAGCATCTAGTAGAACTTGGGGCTTGTCAGTCATGGGATTATTCCCCTTTAGTGGTTTGAGTTTTCCGACCTCACATGAATATTAATTAATTGTTGCTGGAGAATATGTTTTCCCCTCGATGTCAAGTGTATCCTGTCACGGGCCAAAAGAGCGATGTCTTCACAAATGGCTTTGTCGATCGAAACAAAAGAATAATTTTTCTCGACACACAGGGCACGCAGCAAAACATTTACCTCTATCACTTGTGCGTCTAAATTGTGGTTATGTCTACCCAGCCTTGGAAAAAGGCCAATAAACGAGATCCCCGAGCCAGGTAGTGCTGCCTTGACAGATGAGGCAAAGTCACCAAGGTTGGCCACAATTTGAGGTGGACTGGCTTCACCAATACTGTTTGCACCAGCACATATAATTACCGTTTCGTCTTGATTGCATACTTGTAGAATGTGTGGCAATTTATTACGTAGTTCGGCGGACTTTAGACCTGGATATGTCCATGTTTTGGAGCTTTTGTCGTTGCTGCCACGAAGGTTTCTCACAGTAGAATCGCCAATAATGGTTGTAACACCGTTCCAGAGATCAACATTGATGGTATCATGTACTTTCCCGTGTTTTGATATAATTTTACCATAGCAATAAGTGTGATCCGCATCGATCACCTTCAGGTCCCTTTCGCTCTTCTTAGCATTACAAAGGAGAGAGACATCGTGTTGCCCCTCATTGGCCGGCTTGGATTGTGGTGCACACTGCTCATCTGTACTCTGAGATGGAGCTGCTGTCTTCACTGTAGGCTTCCTAGTCTTTTTTTTCCCACGGACAGTGATATTTCTGTGCACAGTAAGGCTGTCGATCTGGCTTGGTAAACTACAGGCTGGTTTCTCAGTGTGCTCCAGGTGGGCCGAAATAAGCTCAAGTCCTCCCTCTCCAACCTGCTTCAGCTTCACCAAGACAGTTTTTGCTCCTCCCAGTGTGGTGTCATCAACTCCCAAATCACTTGGAATATTTGGATTCACCGGCGAGCTGACCTTCAAGTCAGCAAGAGTGGACAGTAGTCCTCCCTTAAACTCGTCTAACTTCTTCTCCAAACGATTGAAAATTCCTCCAGCATACTCCTCAAGGATCTTACTCTGCTTATTAAAAAAAACAAAAGTCCAGTGTTCAAAGATTGTTTTGTAGTCCTCGAATCTGGAAGTAAGTGCAACCCCTATCTTATCAGGTATCGATGTAACCTTAGAATTAATGTCATCCAGGTCAATGTCTTTCTCAAGGGCAAAGGAATCCAGACGGTTTATTAGTCTCGACGACATATCATGTAAGCTCTGCAACCCTGGCTGGTAACACGTGTCCACTGATCGTAGAGAGTCTTCGCGCAAGGATGACGTAATTCCCTCCACCGGGGTACTCTGGCTAGGGTAAACACTTTGCAATGGTGTCTGCAGGCTGTCGAAGTACACTGTCCAGCGCCGGTCAGCAGAGTGTCTACGTTTAGGGATTGAGTTATCGGCGCCCGTAGAAGAGATGTCCGAATTTGGATATAAAAATTTCTCCATTCTACCAGTGGAAAAGGGAAAAAAAAAGAGAGAAAAAAAGGAGGAAAGCTAAAATAAACACTGAAGAACAAATCTACAGCAAGTTTACCTAACGTCACGAAGGAGTACGGAAAAAAAATTTCCACTTTGTTGTCCAGACAGGGGCACGAACTCACACCAGTACAGTACTCACATCCAAGATGGCGGCACCCAGCTGCCAATAAACAACAACCAGTTCAACAAAGCAAATGCACTAACAGCAAATCACACAGACCAGAGAGCGAGCTGGCAATTGACTCATTCGATGCATGGAGGGTTCATAGTTCAACTGAACAAGTCAACGATGCACGGAGGGGTCATAGTTCACCCAAACAAGTCAACGATGCAGCACCCAAAAACGGACACGATGAAACAACAACCTGGGAGCAAACCTTCATCAAAATATTTCGAAAGAGAATCCAATATTTGCCGTTTTAAACCCAGAAACAATTACCCATTGCAATTTATGATTATTAGTTTTGGAATAATAATAAAAGTAAGGCCCATTCCTGATCTATTCTGGATAATCTCTTGGCCCTATCATGAACGAAGGTTTCCCTTCCCTTTCCAGAAATTTTTTTATGATTTAAAAAGTTTGGAAGTGTCAATAAACAAACCTGTTCAGCTTCAGGCATATTTCTTGTAGGTATAAATATTTTTCAAAATATTCGTTCAAGTCAGTCCAGGTGCTTAAAATTTCAATTTTGGGTCCTACAACGAGCCATGCCTCCTCCCCCCCCCTCCCGAAAATTACTCGAGATGCTCAAGTCAGAAAATCGGGTACAAGATCTACTTCATTAAGCATTATATAAAGTAATAATCTAAAACAATAAAAATTAAATTAAAACTAACGAAAATAATTTTTTTTAATAGTTCAAAGGTAGTAGGCTAGGCTACGCCTACCAATTATTGAATTTCGTATAGGTTATGGCTAAAAACAAATCAGCAGACGATAGCACATGAACTAGCTCAATGCGAGTACAAGGTTCCAGTTGTCTCCAACGTTAGTGCATATGCATGACAGGCGATTGTAAATGATCATAAAATACAACTTTTCGAGTGGCCAACCAGAATCTAAAATAGTATAATGTACGCTCATTGTACACAATGTCAGTTCACCCTAGTCAAACTAGTTGATGAATGGTTGTTTAAAGTTCATCAAAACCTTGTGTAGTTTAATCGAGGTGTGTAACTTTTGACCAATTCAAATCTGAAAATGTCTACTTGTCAAGTCCAAATGACCAGAACAGCCAGGCAACATTGTTCCATCGAGGGGAACGTGGCAAACTTTAAAACATTTTTTTTCGGCAATCGAAAAACAAGGTAACAGAAGTAAAATTCTTATAAATTGAACAACAATCTATAGTGGTTGGAGTGTAACATCAAAAACATAAAACAGTAAAAAAGAACAGTTAAGTTTTCACGGAAAATCAATCATAGTTATACTTAACATCATCAAAGATGTGCTCATATAATTTCATTTTGAAACCCCCTGCTCATGACACTCTGAGTCATGCCTTGACAGTTTACAAAACGTGTCCGAACATTACATTTGTCATCAAGTTCCAGCAAAAGCACTGCAGAAAATGTCACTCAATGTAACAGATTCCCCGGATTATCACAGAATAAATCTAAATTATCCCTAGCAAACAAACAAATCAAAAGCTCACATGTCTATTTATTTGTTTTTTATATTTTTTGCTTCTAAACTTGAACTAGAAAACTACATAACGTTACCAAAGAAAAGCTTAACCAGTCGTAATGGAAGAAAGCTAACACACTGCTGTTAGACCTCACTAAACAAAGAAATATGCTACATTATGCCATGAAATAAACACATGATATATTTACGAAGCATACTGATAAATAGAAGAAAGGACACACGAGTTTCTTCGAACAGGTGGTTCTACTTCCCACCACCCAATTTATCAAAGGCCACAGCAAAACACGTTCTTTCCTTGCTCATTAACTTACCAACGCAGTGGTTGGAGGTGGGGAAAGACGCAGCCTGATACGCCCTGTCGGCCCCTTGGGGAATTCTAGTCGGCAAGGCCTTCGTGGCCAACTGCAAATGTCTTCCAGTAAGTCTGTACTGGCTCATCAGTAGGGCCAATTTTAACACCGCCTAGAAGAAAAGCTACTTATCGCCGTTCGAAATGTCTGGCTGCTTATCTGAGTCACAGTAGAGGAGTTCATTATGTATGAAAGCGGTGATGTCTAAAGTAATGTTTGTTTCTGCCTTCCATGATGAATGAGCATTCTAGAATTGCCGAACGTAGTTAACTTTTTTAGCATCTTGACCGACTTTTTAGAAATAAAATCTGTCATCCATTAACCATTAAGTAGAGTTTATATGTCACCAACCTTATTTAGTTGTAGTCTATGAAGGCAAAAGGAAGGGCTAGTCATTTGCCATCCATGAAACCACCCTTGGCTGAGTTGACATGGCATATGGTGGTTCCCAACTAATTGCTTTGTCAGTATGTGGTACAGATCAAATGTACAGACAGATGGTACTACTTGGTCTGACGCTATCTTGACATGGTTACCATAACCGGGACAACACACTATTTCGTTGGCGTGGGTGCCGATCATTCTGTGGTGATCTCCAAAAGAAACAAACACTTGTGCCGTTAGTTTTCCAATTCACCCTTTCGCTGCTCTGCAATGGTCATTTGACACTTTTGTCTGATGGTTAGCATGACTATCATCTGTGCTAGAGGTCCCGGGTTCGAGTACGGAATCAGCCACTCTTGGCATTTTCGGGAAGAGAATGGCCCTAAGATTTCTTGTGCTAATGTCGATTGTGGCCTGTAAACGAACCTAGGAATTTCTGATGGTATTTACCAAGGAAAATTGTCCCTCTCTCCTTCTGGTCCCATGGCTATGGCCTGGGCGCATCAAAAAGCTAAGCATGGTTCATTTGACACTTTTGTGTTCCTTTCTCTGATTTCTGGGGACAAGTCTACTAGAACAATACTAGAACGCTAGTTGACCCCCACTGTTTGAGAAAGTTTTGATGGACTCTATCGTAACAGTTCTAAATCCTAACGAAATTCTAATCCTGCATGCAATGTACCAAAGTTCGGTTTGTTGGGTGCAGAACTGCCAGTCTTGTTCGACCAGTCCTTCAAGTACAGAAAGACCATCCAATGACGCCAGTCAGCTCAAACCTCTTTTCACAATATAGTTTTTCCACCAGATTACAATTTGTCTTGGCGGCATTGACCCAACACACCATTGACTTTCACTTATGGCAAAAGTTCCTTGCACAGTGTGGCATGGCTCCTTCATCTTAGTTCGTCGTGTGCAAGAACCGCTGTCCGTGTCACGTCCTCTATAACGTTAGGAAAGGAGTTGTAAGTTTCCAGATTGACTAGAGCCAATTCGTGAGCGCCTTCCAATATCAACGGGGAAGGAAAACTGGGCACAAGGTCAGTTTTTTCAGAGGAAAGTATGATCGGCATATTTTTAGTTTAATATATTAGTTAACATCTACCAAATTCACCGATCAGTTTTTGGTACTCTCCATCGGACAGCAATGCTTTGCTCCGCTTTTCTGTGAAAATGTGTACGAATTCTTCGTCCAGAGAATTATTGCCAGCCTCTGTAGAGGTTCTGAGGAGCTTCAGTCTTTCGCACAAGTCATTAGGATCTCTATAGAACCGGTATCCTTTCCCTACAACCTCGGCAGGTCAGCCCCAAACAGGTTTTATAAAAGTGTGCACTTGAAACCGGCGCTGGACTTTAGTCTTCTCGTACTGTCGTCGTTGTTGTGATATATGGCTTTACTCCTCTTCAGAATATCGTGGTAATTTAGGAGGCAAGCATATCCGTCGAGTGGTTTAGTAGGATTTTTCAACATAACAAACTGCCACAATTCGTCCGTCCCTTCGTACTTTTTTCCACCCACGATCAAGTCGTCTTGAAATTGTGCCTCCATTGCATCAAGAGTATCGAATGCCAAAAGTGGGATCGGTCAGAGTCTCTCGAGTGGCAAACATGCTTAGATAGCGGACCGAGTCTGACTGCGGAATCGCCGAGTAAAGAGACCTTTTCCATTTGTCTCCTATGACCCCATGGCGTGAGGGCAAGTGACATGTCGGAGGACGCGTCAGGTAATGCGCCCATGGAACTCGAGAGTCGTCTCCTGGCGCCCGCATTAAACTGTATTTCACCGTCGTCACTGTCTATATTCTCGTCTTCAGTATCGGCACAGCCCGTTGCCGCTTCCAACGCTTTCTGAATGTGCTCTAACCATTTCTCGCGATATTTTTCTTGTTTCTTTTGTCCAGCCTCTAGAGCCAACAGTTCTTTGATTTGTCGTTGATGCTGAGCCGAAGCCTCGCCCCCCCCCCCCCTGTAGCATCTGCATTTTGGTCTGGTCTACTATAGGATCAACTACTGGTTTAAATATCTTTTGCAAACGTTCAGATTCTGTCTGCTTTTCCAGTTTTATATTTTGAAATTTTTGTTTGTTCAGACGCTTTTTTAGAGCCTCGTACTGATCGACCTCTTTCTGGGGTTTGCTTCTCTTATTTTTAGTTTTAGTACACATAACGGTTTAGTACTTTATAAAATAATGTTTAAGTCAACAAACGTTAATGTCAACAAAAACCTAGACGTACGTTAATGTCAACAAAAACCTTCGGCAGACACGTCGTTGTTAGTCGAGCATTCTTCTGTACCTTCCATCCAAGGGTTTAGTTTTATCAATGAGTAGGAATCCGTACGGAACAGAGTTCCAAACCTCACCACACATGCGACGAAACTCGTCGAAAATCATATCACCACTAACGTGGTTATTGAAGACATGTTTGAGGTTCGCTTCATCTTGCCTGAAGAGAATTATAATGTCGGAATTATCTCGAATAACTCTCTTGGGTATCCTGCTGTAAGTCTGACATAAATAAAAGATTGAGGCGTCCACGTGCCTGTCGTAGGCAAAATAGCGTTCGATTCTGTCTTGTTTCTCAATCATGAAATCGTCCAATAAAATTACCGTTTTGCCACATAGTAATTCTGCTGGTGGTGGGATATCTTCGTTGTTGGAACAAAAGGTGGCTACGCCTGGACATATTTCCTCGAAAGCTCTCCTTGTGATGGAAATATTTGTTTTGAAATAATGATTTGGAGTACACGTGCAGGCTGTCATAATTCAACTAACCTGGATTGCAAATGAATTTTATAACTAAAATGGTCTTTCCACAACCGGTAGGGCCGCAAATGATGCACCTTACGTCCTCTGGAAAATTCAGTAAATTACCAGTCGATGGTCGTTTCTTGACATCGGCTATGTCATAGTTTAACACTTTCATCTTTCAGCTGCTTTAAGAAAAATTCTCTACAAAACTAGTATCTAAAATACTTTTTCCTTCTTATTTTATAAATAAACAGAGATGTACTGCCTCAAATCCAAAAGAGTTACAGCCACTAAAAATGTTAGGCACGTTGTGACTAAGAATTATCGACAACTGCTGAAGGGCGAGTGTAAAGTGTGCGGCACGAGGAAAACACAGTTTCAGTAGAGCAGAGGCTCTGGATTGTTGATAGACAAGTTACCGGTGGAACTTCACATTCCGGGATACAACTATATGATCCGGGAGCAAAACTGAACAAGAGACTGAACAGAGGCGACGCTGCCATCAATTCTCTGGATAAGGCCTGCAAACAGCATGACAACGAATACTCTACCAAACCAGACTTGGAATGAAGGCACGAAGCTGACAAAGTTGGCCTCCGATGCAGTAAAAGTAGCAAAATCTAGCAAAACTGGTCTGAAAGAGAAGTTGGCAGCAGCCGCTGTAGCTGCAGCTATGAAAATCAAAGTAAAGTTGGGAATGGGAATTAAAGAAAAAGATCAAATGGAAACTTTAGTGGAGGAGCTGCACAAGCCAGCTAGGCGATACTTTCCGAAGAGGCGCGTTACGGGATAGGTGAAATAGTTCAAGCGGACCTGGTGGAGATGATACCTTATGCGGAACAAAACAAAAATTACAAATACTTGCTGACTGCCATCGATGTATTCTCTAAATACGCTTGGGCTGTCCCTGTGAAATCGAAGAACGCCGCGGATGTCACTGCCGCTTTTAACAAGATATTAAACAAGATGTCTAATCCCGTTAAAAATCTACAAAACGATGAAGGCAAGGAATACTATAATAAAGATTTCGCAGCACTAATGAAACGCTACAAAATAAACCACTATTCGACCAAGTCAGAACTCAAGGCGATCATAGTAAAACACCTAAATCGCACATTGAAGTCGAACATGTGGAAACGGTTCACTCTGCGAGGTAACCACAAGTGGATAGACATTATAGATAAAATTGTCAAAGATTACAACGACAGAGTTCATTCTACCGTTAAAATGAAACCATCCGAAGTAACTAAACGCGATGAACCGAGACCAGAAACATATTGCTGAAAAAGAGCCCTTCCGAAAAGAAGAAGAATAGTTTCAAAGTCGGGGATTTAGTAAGAGTGACAAAGGCAAAATCTGTATTCGACAAAGGATATTTGCAAAACTTTACCAACGAACTGTTCGAGGTGAGTTAAGTCAGAAAAATTCTACCGACTTGCTACAGGTTGGTTGACCAACTGGGTAGTAAAACCGAAGGCACTTTTTACGAGCAAGAGTTGCAGAAAACTAACGTGCCGGATCTGTTTTTTAGTCGAAGAGATTCTGAAGACTAAAAAAGTAGGAGGGAAAACTCGTTACCTCGTCAGGTGGAAAGGCTTCGACGAGCGCTTCAACCGTTGGCTTGACGAAAAGCCAATTGTTCTAGGAAAATAACAACAAAAATACCAAATTTTTCCTCTTTTTATTTATATTATTAAACTGAGACCAGGACGTAGAAATTATTACTGTTCATGTTATTTATATTATTAAACAGAATCATTCAGTTCAAGCAATGGAAAAAACAAACTTTACCTGCGTTTACTGCGCTCAAACGTATCCTATCCAAGAAAGATTGATACAACACCTCGTAGAGATACACAGGAATAGTTATCCACCCGAGTGCGATTGCTTCGAAAGGGTGTCGGGCTGTATAGACGATCCCATCCTCTGTGAGCAAGGACTCGAACACAGAAAGTACAAGAAAGCTGTGCAAGCTGTAGACCCATTGTACGTTTTAATGTTGATGCGAAGAGGTATAGAAGCTCTACTGTATGAATGTCTCCGGCAGTTGGTGACTTGCAGAGCTCTAATTGGTTTAGGAGTGAGTTTCGTTCGAAATGGCCAAGAAATACCAACTGGATTTCAGTCCCTCTACTCCCTAATCTATAATACATTAGATATTCCCAAGTTACTGGACGCAGCCTATGCTAAAATCCAACGTTCCATCTACGAATTCGCCTAAAGAGGGAGTGGTGGGTGATAAATCGCTCCTACGAACTCACAATCCGAGTAGCAAAAATCGACCCGCTCAGACCGTGCTCTTACATTCCTGTGCCAGCAAAATTAAAAAAGAAGTGGAAGTGTGTAGTCAATGTTCAAAATTTCACAAACCAGAAGTGCTTCGTGTATTCAATTCTGGCTGCCAAACACAAACTAAGCTTGAAGAATCCGAAAGAATACCAAGTATATGCGAGAATGGTAGCTTGTTCGATGATGGACTTTCCGACGCGGCTGGACTTTCCAATGCGGCTGGATCACATTGACGCATTCGAGATGGCCAACAAAGATTTATCGTTCAATGTGATTGCTTATACCAAAGAGAACGGCGTGCATCCCCTTCGTGTGAGCACGAATTTTAAAGGCCAACCCGTAGATTTTTTTTTTAATTACTGACGAGTCGACAAATTTTCACTACTGTGCCCTTGTGGATTGTAACCAATTTCTCCGTCACCAGGGATCGGGAAGCAACCCAAAATACTACTGTCGAAATTGTTTCGCCGCTTATGAAAAGGCATCGCTGAGAGACAAACACAAACTGGACTGTACAAGAACCAATCCGTCACCTCAAGCGTTCAAATTCTTAAAAACGGGCGAAAACATTTTGAAGTTTGAAACTTTCAATAGAAGAAATATTCACCCCAAAATCATATACGCCGATTTCGAATGCTTTCTGAAACCCGTTCCTTCCTCTAACAGCTGCGGGAAGAAAATCAACCTCCATCAACCTTGCAGCTTTGGCTACGTCGCGGTGGGGCCTGGAAACTTTAACCCCTTCGCGACCAGTAACGTACATGCGTTCGTCATAGAGACTTGCACAAGCCGAACGATAACGAACATGCGTTCATCATAGCATTAACTTCCCTCTGTTGGATGTCATGACTGTGGTTTTAAAGACCAAACTTTTAGCTAACAATTAGTTCCTTCTGTTTTCAAAGACAGTTGGTTTGCCTGCTGATAAATGTTCATTTGTTTTGACCACGTGTTGAAATCTGGTTTGTTAGGACAAGAGTGAATTTTATACCTGGTTGCGAAGGGGTTAAAGGAACTGCTTATTACCTAGGAGAGGATGCCGTTGAACAATTCCTCGATCAGTTGGTGATTGAAGCGCGTGAGTACGACGAAAAATTAAAAAGTGTCCAACCACTATGTCTCACTCCAGTCCAAGAAGCTGATTTTACCACGCTGTAGACTGCATCTACTGCAGAAAGCTATTCGGTTCAAAAGACGACAAAGTCTGGGATCACTGCCACGTTACCGGCCAGTACAGAGGAGCTTGTCACTCGAGTTGTAATCTGAATGCCCGAGAGCGCACCACGATCCCCGTGGTATTTCACTGCCTCGAAGCTTACGATATGCATCTATTGGTAAGAGCGGTGCACAAGTTTCCGAAAAAAGTAGAAGTCCTCGCGAGAAATACGGAAAGGTTCATGAGCATGACCATCACCGTTGAAACGGGATGGGATAAAGTGAAAAAAAAAGTACATTCGGCTTAAGTTCATAGACAGATATAATTTTCTCTCATCTTCGCTGAAAACTCTGGCGGAGAGACATAAACGTGATTACAAGTTTAGGACGGTGAAGCTGTTCTTGAAAGCTTGGAAGGACAAATGGTTCCTTCCCGACGTCGAGGAAGAGGACTGCCATGGATCTCTTAACCAGTAAGGGATATTACCCTTATGAATACGTTTCCAGCATGAGTGTGTTATAACGATCCTTTAGTGTGTTAGAAGAGGAGTCTTTATCACCGAAAGAAGACTTTTATTCCAAACTCAAAGAAGAAGGCCTAACTGACGATCATGCCAAAAAGATGTGGAATACGCTGAAAATCAAAAAGTTTTCCTCTTACCACGAAATGTATCAGATGACCGACTGTCTGCTTTTGGCAGACATTTTCGAAGAATTCCGCAGGATCGCTTGCGAGACCACGACATAGATCCGTGCTATTACATCTCCACCCCAGGATTTAGCTGGGCGGCAGCTTTAAAGATGACCAATGCCGAGCTGGAACTATTTACTCACTCTAATAAACATATCATCTTGTCGGGAATACGGGGTGGAGTTAGCTTCATTAGTCGAAGGATCGCGAAGGCCAACAACCCATACATTCCCAAAACGTATGATTCTACAAAACCTAACTAGTACATCATCGATTGAGACCTCAATAGGGCTTACGGCTGGGCCATGAGCCAGCTGCTGCCTTACAACAGCTTTAGGTATTTGACTAAAGATGAGATTCTAACTTTCGACGTGTCTAAGATAGCAGACACGTCGTCGGTAGGATACATTCTGGAAATAGGTCTGGACTACCCGAACAAACCTCACCAGCTCCACAACGACTACCCGCTTGCTCCTGAAAAATTTGAAATAAGAGAAGAATTAGTTTCAGACTATTCGAAATCTTTGTTGCGAGTAAAACCAGTGAAACCTGTCGTGAAGCTAGTGGCCAACCTGCTGAGGAAGACGCGGTACGTAATTCACTACCGTAACCTAAAATTCTACCTCGAACACGGCTTGGTCCTTCGTCACGTCAGGAGGGTGCTGAGTTTCAATCAGAAGCCCTGTTTGAAACAATATATAGATATTCATACGGCAAAACGAAAGAAATCGAAGACGGACTCTGAAGGGGAATTTCACAAGTTGTGTCCTAATTCGGTGTTGGGAAGACGATTGAATAGAAACAGAAAAGACTGAAAGTCAAGCTATGCAGCAACAGCAAGCGAGCCATCAAATATTCCACCCACCCCAATGCCGATTCGTTTTGGGTAGTACACGAAAACCTGGTTCAGATCAACTCGAAAGTACGCAAGGTGACATGCGATCTTCCCACCTACTCGGGGTTCGCCATACTAGAGTTGTCCAAATTCCTTCTCTACGAATTTCACTACCGATACATATGTCCCCAATATGGAGATCGAGCAAGACAGTCCGTTCACAGACACGGACTCGCTGTGCTATTGCATCGAAACCGAGGACGTGTACGCGGACATGACTAAAAACATGAGTAGATTCGACACTAGCAACTACGATCCTCAACACCCGCAGTTCTGCAACGTCAACAAGCAAGTGTTGGGAAAGATGAAAGATGCCACGAAGGGAGTACCGATAAAAGAGTTTGTGAGGTTCAACAGCAAGATGTATTCGCTCGTGACCTCCCGAAGCGAAACGAAAAAAGCGAAGGGAATCTCCAAGAGATTCGTGGAGAAACACTTAAGCCACGAAGATTATAGGGCGACTCTCCATTCTAATCAGGAACAAAGAGGGAGTTGGTACAAGATCGCCAGTGACAACCATCACCAGCTGGCCACGGCCGTGGTGAATAAATCCCTACTGTCAGCCTACGACGACAAGAGATTCCTCGTAAACGAAGTAGAAACTTTTCCAATCGGACATCGAGCCTTCAAATATATTTCTTACCATGAGGATGATGACTACGATGGGGATGGCTATCATCATGATTTGCTCGTGGAGTCTTTATCTGATGACGGAGTATGGACAGGTATGTCCGACGGTGTAATCAGTGATGAAGAGGCAGAAATTCGGTGGAACGGGGATGAAGTAGAACAGAGGATAAAAGAAGTTGAAAATGTCGAGGTTTGAGAAGCCGAGATAAGGAAATTGCGGATGAGGGAGAGTAGGCAGTTGAAAGTGCAAAATCCAGAAGAGTGGAAGAAGAGAGCCAGGGATAAACGAAGACGGTTAGAGATGGATAGGCACGCCACACTAACTTCTATCCATAAAAAGAAAAAAAAGCTGCGGTAAAAGACCGACGTGCAAGAATGAGTGAAGAGGAGAAAATAAAAATAAGTGTTCAAGGAAAAAAGAAGGTTGGCTCAAAGAGAGCGAAGAGAGAAAAAGAAACGAATGGCTCGGTGATGGCAGGCTGTAATGATGTTTTTGTTGCTTGTAATAATGTTTGTTGAATAAAATATATTTATATATTTTTATTAAAGAACAAACTCTATGATACATTCCCTTAATGGACGCCACTAGCGGTTATTTTATGCTGAGTAAATACCTCAGTGTCACAATTGAAAGCGGACCGACTCTCGTTTTTAACAAACAGGCAGGGCTTACCACAGAGTTGAGACTCAACTCGTTGGAATGGCCTTACCTATATAGATTTAGGTTAGGGGTTTGAATAATATCTCTGTAATGTGTGGTGCAGTGGCAACCCGGACCACTGCACTGTGACTGAGGTTGGCGCTAATGACCAAGCTGTCGACGCGCCATTAAGCCTCATTCCCCCCCCTACCTATATCGACTTGGTGAAAAGATCAACAGATCTGTACTCATCAGTGGAGGGAGAAATTGCAGCCCAAGGATGAAGAAGAAAATATGTTCGCTTGGAAAGGTTGGGAGAGCACGGACGAAGGTCTATGGAAAAGCGTTACGGATCTCACTTCGAAACAGGTCTTCGAGCCGTTCATCGAAATAGCCGGAGAAGTGTTAATCGAGCAATTGGAGCTGACTGTACACGAAAAACATATGTTGGCAATAATGTTGGAACTGTCCAAACTCGACAGCAGAAACAAAATGAAGTTCTTGTTGGAATTTAAAATGAAAACGCTTCGTGTCGGAGAGGAGAAAAGAGGAGGAGGAGTACGATTTACAAATGGCGACACGCAAGTGCACTTCGTGGAATACAATCCTACAACAATGGCGGTGGTTACTTTGTTCCAACTTTCGTTTACGTCATGGTCTGAGCTCTACAAACACTTTGTGAGCATCGATAAACTCATGGGGAAAGTTTCTGAAGATGAATAAACGCTTCAGACTGCCTCTGTGTGTGTGTGGCAGCACAACCGACCACTAAAAAAAAATTTTTTTTCCCAAGCACAGCACCTTGTAGGTATCGTGTAGTATTTAAGTTTTGAAAAGGTTTTGTAGGTTTCCTTGAAGGCAGACCCGGTATTGTAGTAGGTCTGTTTGTGGAGCCCTGGCTTCGATTACAATAGAAGACAATGTTTTCCGTTGCCAGTCCGTCATCGTAGTGCAATGCATCTACTCCTGGGGCACAAACTACGCATGCAGTGTAGTTGCACTGGCCTTTAATCGAGTGCATCCACACTGGATTAAAGTTTTCCAGTGCAACCCCACTGGAAAAGGATCTTTATTAGTGTTAAACTAAATAATAAGTTCGAATAATATTGTTGCAGCAGCTTCAGTGGTTGCCTGGGCGTGCTATTCACAGGATAACACGCGCAGCAATGTGTTACACACAAATGCCATGTTGTGTGAGGAAAAAACAAATGTGCTTTTTAAGTATTTCACGAATTATTTTCAGACTGTGCTGAATCCCCACCACCACCACCAAAGCACTATCTCACACTACAGTGGAGCGGACGTAAAAGAATGGGAACCGTCGCTAAATATATGTGTGCAGAAGTTATTGTCCACTACGAAATGACTTGCAGCATCACGCGTAAATGGGTCCGATCGAGGGACGTTCATCCATGCGGTATGTGCCCATTTTACAAAGTATTTTTGGACATTGTAAAAAAATAAGTGTAACCTTATGCCAGTTAAAGGTGGGTGTAATCAAGATGATAAGACGAATGGAACATGTGTCCCTCGTGCCCGAAGTTAGGAGGAAATTTTGATTAAAGTAAAAAGGGACCAACTGCATTTGAAAAAGGTTTAATCTCGAAAGTAGGGTTTTTCAACGTTTCAAATACATCAATGAGTAGTTGTGTAAGATTTGTAGCATTAAATGCATCCATGGTAGAATTATTATTTTTTCATTCTTTATTGCTTATTAGTGGAGCGGATTTCAGCGATAATTGTTCAGTTGATGATAAAAGCATGAAACTTGCATGAAACATGAAGCCCATCACTGGGAGAAAATTCAAAAGACGAAAGAAGTTGTTCACATCAAAATCTGTCCAGGCATGAAAGGTCGTACGCAACTGGCAGCCAAAATGGTGGCCCGATTTCAAAATGGCTGCTACTTAGAGCATACATTGTGCTATAACACATGAACTACCAATCACAGGGAGAAAATTCAAAGACGAAAGATGTTGTTCACATCCAAATCTCTCCAAGCATGAGAGGTCGTATGCAACTGGCAGCTGAAACTAGTTTTAAATGGCGGCCGTTTTTCAAAATGGCCACCACTTAAAGCTTACATTGTGCCATAACGCATGAACTGGATCTCTACGGTGAGAAAGACGTAACGTCTACTAGGTGAGGGAATGGATATGCATCAAAGAAGTTATGGTAAAATACACCTACATTAGTCAGTGGAGAGAGAGTTAGCGATACGATAGAGCCTCTTCATGCCTGTGTTGAAATTGGATTACGACGGTAGGCTTAACGTAGTTCGTGTTTTCCTAGCATCAACCAAAACGTATTAGGGATGAATCGCTCTCAGAAACTATTCAGGTACGCTATTTGGCCATACATAATTTTCATGAAACACCAAAAATTAGTCGATTAGCATTTTTCAGCTGATCTCAAACTTTGACAGCCACTTGTCTTCCAAACGAAAGTAGTTCCAAGATGGATGCGATGCCAACAACAGCGCAAGCGATGGCTTCTGCAGGTGCCTTTCGAGTTCCCAAAAGCAAACTGTAATGAATGTCTACAGCCAACCACGCCAACATGATCAAAGATATCTCTATTCGTTGATTTACAAAAGAAACACGATTGTTGGGCGGCATGTTCGAAGCTGCTGTCTTTTGTTGCAGAACCAAATTCAAAGTAAGTGTTGAGTGTTTGACTGCGCCACACAAACGAAATACGAACAATGCATAACGCACCATTCTGTGGAGGAAGAAAAAATATCAACGAAGAGTTTTACGTAAAGCTGACATGTAGGTTTGGCTGCAATAATGCTGTTGATATCACGATGTTGTCGAACCGTCAACTGTGCATTAATTGAAGGTGCGAAAACACGGTACGATCACAACCGTTATTCAATCAACAGCCTTGCTGCAATGCACGGACATGGGTACGTACAAATGCGACGAATTTACGTTTTCATAAATTCGGAAAAGTTTATGATTTTTGTCGAAATGATAACATTGCAACTGTCAAAAAGTGACACGTGCCATAAACGAATACGATTCTGTACCAAATTTCTCACTGACGACAATGAGACGAATTACTCAGGATTTGCAGTTTAATTTTCATTGTAAACGTCAGCGTCACAGCTTAGCTAACCTGGCCTGGCCATTGAACAAGACGATAGGCTATTGTTTTAAGGTGGGGGGATAGAGAGAGAGGGACATTCATTATTGTAGGAAACGTGTGTTAATGCTGGCCACACGGAATCAATGTTTGAACAGGCTTGTGATGAGTTTCGGAAAGTTTGACAACTTTGGCTTGAAATACATAACGAAAGCGCCACGTAAGGAGTGAAGTAAGACATTCGTTACAGTCTGCTCCCCCGACCCCCACCTCCATACACCACCTGCTTCTAATGCTCCTCAACACGGTCTTTTAAAAGGCCAAACCAATACGGCCTTTTTCAGGAACATTTTTGAAAAGAGCGAAAACATTCGTAATACAGAAATAACACACACTATTATGCATTTTAAACAATAAGTATATTAGCAATAAAGACATGCTATAGTGTAACACTGCCTAAAAAAATGTGAAATTATTAGCATTAAAAATATTCGTGCGGATGAATTGTTATGCTATTTCTGCATTATTGTGTGTGTTGGAGCTCGCAGATTAATATAGACAGATCAGTTGTAACCAGGCTTTGGTCGCGTCATTAACACTATCTCCACTGACTAATGTGGGTGGATTTTGCCATAGTATGGCTGGTATGTAGCTAGTTACAGTATGCCAGGAAACTTCAAGCTCTACATTGATGTTTTCACGAAAATTATCCCGTGGTTCTTCGTTTTGGAAGGAATACATTATGCTAGATTGCTGCCTGTTCATCTGCTAGATATGACAAAGGTGAAAATTGCACATCCAGATGTTGCACAGGAGATTCAACAACGGCAACTTTGTTGTCCGCAAGTCTCGCTGATTATCAGGCAATTGATCAGGCACATGAACAGTTTAACGCAGTGATCAAGTGAGAAGGGGGAGCTGTTGGATTGTCAGAGAACCCATCAGCACTCTGCTGCTCGTCACAGCTGGTCGTCACAGCTCCAAAAATTGCAAGGCTTGCTTCAGACTTCTAGGAGATGTTCGGGAAAACTATAAACAACTCTGACACAAGACACCATGAGGATCACCACAGCTGCCAGTCTCCTTCACTACTGATGTGAGCAACTGTGCAGCAGCATATGAAGCACTCCACAATCCATTCACAGATGAGAGCAGTTACCTTCTTCGCCTTGACATAAAGAAAGTTCTTCCCGAGCAGCTGGTGAAGACTGTGATGGAAACACTTGAAGAAAAGACTTGAATACATGGTAGACCTATTCTGTAAGCCAATGGTGAAATTACAGTTGCCCCAGATGAGCACGAGACCTATCACTACCTCGAAATACGAAGTACAGTTGAGTTCCCTCCGAAGTGATCGTAATCAATTTGTTCGACTTTACGTTGGTTGTCACGCAAGAGGCGGAGACCTGGGAGAATTTTTCCAGCACGAAAATCAGCCATGGCCTCCATCAATTTCTCAACTTGGATAGGTTAGAATCGAGACCAAGAGTGATGTTGTAGCGCGCTTAGAAACATATGCAACATCTATAGAGGAACCATCATATCTTGAAGTTATATTGTTGGACGCCAAACCTGATTTCACGATGACCAATGTGTCACCATGCAGCCACGAGGAGGCAGATACCAGATTCATCCTCTACGTGACAACAGCCATCAACCTGGGAATGACAAGATCATTGTGAAAATAGTGGATTTTAATTTGATGGTACGATCTGTGGCTACTGCTTCACAGTACTCCTGCGTAAAATTCTGGGAACAGGGAATAATCTGAACATTATCACAGCCCGTAGTTTTGCTGTAAAGTTGGTAACTCACAAGTTGGCTACGTTGCTTGGGTTCCATGCATTCACTGGGTGCTATACTGTGTCAGCTTTTGCTACCCGTGGCAAGAAAACTGTCTGGAACACTTAGAACTGCTACCCAGAAGTAACAATAGCGTTTACGGTTTTGGCACGACCCTGCACAGACCTTGCTCATGAAGACTTTAAACAGCTTGAACGCTTCACTATTCTTATGTATGACCGAGCAAGCAGTGTCACTGATTTCAATGCTCCCAGAAGACATCTCTTGACGCAGAAAGGTCGCACCCTGGAAGCAATACCACCAAAACATGATGTACTTCGGCAGCATGCTAAACGAGCAGCATAAAAGGCAGGCCATTTTTGGGGACAGGCAGACTCCTGGGAGCTGAGGATGAACATTGAAAGATGGACAGTGGGAGATCCTTTGGATTACACTTCCAGAAGCAACTAAGGCATGTATGGAGCTTTTAGCATAAACAATAAAAATGCAAACGTGCACTGGACATTTAATTTATATGTGCAAATTAAACGGAATGGCATGCACTGCTTTGTACAAGTGTGAGGCTAACTGTGAAAACTGAATTCTGGCACAACTTGTTTAACTGTGAATTTTAGCATGTCATAACTAACAATACGGTCATCATCATATGGAACTAGCTAGTAACCAACTAATATGCGTGTTCTATTACGATGTTGCTAGCCATTTACAATAATGTATTGTATGATTTGGAATGGTCAAAGTAAATCTTAGTTTCCCTTTTCCTTTACTTTTCCAGTTGGTTGAAATATGTACCATAGAGGTTTACCTGCTTGCAATTTTTTTTTATGTGAACAACATCCGATCCGTCGTTGAAGTTTCTCCATGTGATGGGCAGTTCATGCGTTATAGCACAATGTATGCTTTAAGTGGCTGCCATTTTGAAAACGGCCACCATTTTCGCTGCCAGTTGCATACGACCTTTCATGCCTGGGCAGAGTTTGATGCGAACAACATTTTTCGTCTTTGAATTTTCTCCCTGTAATGGGCAGTTCTTGCGTTATTGCACAATGTTTGCTTTAAGTGGCGGCCATTTTGAAAACGGCCGCCATTTTGTGTCTGGAGGGAAATTTCAAAGCCTCCTTATTTTAAAGTTCTCGTAGGTCAAATAATGACCAATTCTGCAAGTTTCATGCTTTTATCATCAACTGAACAATTCCGGCCTAAAACTGCTAAAATCCGCCTCACTATACTATATGCAGTCAGGAAGGGGAAATGCAATTGACATATAATGATTTTACCATACAAGTTGTAAAACTTTAACAATTTTCCCCAATTCCTTCCAATTTCACTATTCACAGGCCATTTGTCCCCGGGTTGTACGTAATTAAATTTTAAATCTATCTCAGTCAGTTATCAACAACAAAGTTTGTCAGTGCAATGTCCTTTAAACTTATAGTGAAAAGTGGGTTTGAAGTTGCACTCAAATTGGGATGCAAGCTCTAGCAACCATTGCATACATTTAATAGAAAAACTGGAAAAAAAAATATTTGTTTCTTTATACAAAAGTTTTGGGGCC
>JAHWFP010223118.1:79144-147845 GCA_023313725.1 Lithobius niger | reverse complement strand
AGATAACCTTTGAAATTCCCTGCGTCTTGAGGCTTGGGAGAATGCCAGTTGCCCCTTGGCTTGTCCCAGGTGGCAGTTTCATTTTTGCTCTGGCGTCCCTCCCGAAGGGTTCCACTCTACCAGCAAGGTACTTACAGGAGTTCCGGCGGCTGAGTTCTCAGTATGCCGGTTATCAGCGCCTGTTTACTGATGGGTCGAAATCAGACGTTGGCGTGGCGTGTGCTTGTGTGTGTAAGGGAGTAACGGTTGCCCATCGTCTTCCATCAGGCTATTCTGTGTTCTCTGCAGAGCTTCTGGCTCTTGGTTTGGTGGTGGAATGGATCCTTGACCTTCAGGGCACGCATTTCATTATCTTTAGTGATTCCATGAGTGCCCTGGAGTCCTTGGCGAATTACAATCCTCGGAACCCCTTGACACAACGTGTCCAAGCTTTGCTTTCCCGCTTGCCTGGCCAGCGAAAAACCGTGCTTTTCTGCTGGATCCCGGGCCATGTTGGGATAGCAGGGAATGAACAAGCTGATTCTGCTGCAAAAGGGGCCCTTTCTGGCCCTCTCGGTAGGGATCTCAGCCTTGTTCCCTCAGATGCCTTTCCAACTCTGCGTCTGAGGTTAAACACTTTTTGGCAAACCTTGTCGGACAGACAGGACGGTAATAAATTATGGGCCATTAAAGGCACTGTCGAGGAGTGGCACTCGGCGTGTCGCCGCAGTCGCTGTGAGGAGGTTGTGTTGGCCCGTTTGCGAATTGGTCACACCCGACTTACTCACTGTTTCGTTTTGCGGGGGGGTTGACCCTCCTGAATGTTTTTGGTGTCGACGGCCACTTACGGTCCGGCACTTACTTGTTGATTGTCGCCATCTTGATGGTGTTCGTTGTCGTTTCCATCTTCCGCATGACATTACGCGTCAGTTGGGCGATAAGTCTGTCCTCCTGTCCGGTGTTTTTCAATTTTTGCAGGAGGTACAGATGTATGACAAGATTTAGACTAGGGGTTTGAATAACATCTCTGTAATGTGTGGTGCAGTGGCAACCCGGACCGCTGCACTGTGACTGAGGTTGGCGCTGATGACCAAGTTGTCGACGCGCCATTAAGCCTCAATCCCCCCTCTTTATACAAAAACCCCCAAAAAAAAGATAACGAAAATTGTGTTAATCTGGGTCGGAGTTGCAATTACTGATTGAGAAAGATATAAAATTGAATTACATATAACCAGGGCACAACATGGCCTGTGAGTGGTGAATTTGGACGGACGATTACACTGATGGGTTACATTTACAAGGACTGTATTGCTACGTAAACAGGTTTCATATAGTAAAAAAAGACGTTCCTGGGTTTTAGCATTCATTTCATTTTTTATGAAATATTATTATCGTAAAATTTTATCCGTTTAGTGCTGACCTTGTTTGCAATAAATAAGCAATTTATTTGCAATTTGCAAAAAATTTGATATTTATTTAACGTTGTTGAAGTTAAATAAATTCGTGTTTATTTAATGCGTACGTAATTTTTTTTGGTTTTTCTATTTAATAACTTCAGTATGTTCATAGGTGGGGAGATTTTGTATTAAAAAATTAATTTTTTTTGTTTCCCTATAAAGTCATCGTAAGATTACATCACACCAAGTGGTACTGTAATGTAATTATTTACTGTATTTACTAACTCAAAATTTTAATTAAATCAAGAAGACTTTTATGTTGGGGATTTGACTTCAGTAACCTGCTATTGTTGTCTGAATATGCATGCGTACAGTGTATTGTTGGAAGTGTACTCACTTATATTGACGTTGACGCAATGAGGCGAAATGTCGGTAAGATTGTCAGCCAAGGCCTCCTATCCAGCTGTTCATTGACCTCCGGACCTCAACATTTGGTAGCATAGCATGGTTTGCGTCGGCGATTGATCCCCGACATCCACGATTTCGTTTCCATAATGACAAGATGGCGTTTACGCTGGACGATGCCGATGTAAATGGTTTGTAACCATATTCCGACTAGTGCCAACAAAGTGCCTATAGATTCAGCACAGTTTTTCCTCCTACATCTGATTCTGCGATTGTTTATCGCGCTGTCTATATGCGAATTTTATATATATATATATTTTTTTTTCTTGGCCCTAACATAATTTTGCATGATAACCACATCATTTTTCGTCAATCTGGAGGAGGATGGGAAAGAGCCTTTTGCTACGTTTTTTCATTCTTCATCAATATGGAGGTGGGTGGGAAAGTGCTTTTGCTATCTTCTATGACGATACTTCCAATCACGTGATCAAAATGGGGGCAATGACATCACTTCCGGTCATGTGATGAAAGTTGGGACGCCACTTCCTGTTATGACATCAGTTCCTGTATGATGTCACTTCCTGTTATGACATCACTTCCTGTTATGATGTCACTTCCTGTTATGATGTCACTCCCGGTTATGAGATCACTCCTTGGATTTGTACAAAGTTTGTGTTTTGTGTGATATTAAGGATATTAGTCTTAGTGATGCGGTGAGTTTAGGTGATATTGAAAAACCTTTAAACAATCAATTGTTATTATTAGTGGAGAGTTGAACCAAACTCTGATGTATTGAGAGTTATAGTTGATTTTTAAAGTATATTTTTGTAAGTTTACACCCATAATCGTTACTGTCAGTCCAGTTAGTTAAGTGTCAAAACAAAATTCGAGAAAATTCTGTCCAGATGTAGTTCTGGACTCGAACACACGGCCTCCCAGCCTTGGTGTAGTTGGGCAGGGCTACATGCACCATATCACATGTGTAACTTCTAATATGGCGCATATAGCCCTGCCCAACTGCACCAACTGGGAGGCCGTGTGTTTAAGTCCAAAATTGTATCTGGACATAATTTTCTTCGTCGGATTTTTCCTTATATAGGGAAAATATTTCCCATGATGCATCACACTAATAAAGTTAGCACAGTTCCAAAAAAAAAAAAAATTGGCACGGTTCCAAAAATAGAAAAGTTGAGCAGTTCCGAAAAATAATAAAATTGGTGCAGTTCCAAAATAAAATTTTTTTGAGGAGGGCCCTATATAAGGCGAGATCAGATGAGGAAAATTCAGTCCAGATGCAGTTCTGGACTCGAACACAGGCCTCCCAACCCTGGTGCAGTTGGGCAGGGCTACATGCACCGTATGAGTAGGGAATCTCCACTACTGGCTCCCCTCTCGGGTGGTAGTAACTCCACTCTAGGGTGGCAGTAACTCCCCTTTATGGGTTGGTAGTAACTCCCCGTTTGGGTTGTAGTAACTCCAAGTGTAGGGTCCAGAAATAAAATGTAAAAAATTTCCATTTATTTTGTTTGTCCTATGTAAGGAATATTCATTTTTTTTTAAAGTGTATCTGCTAAATTCTAATTCGTCTTTTTTTAGGAACTCTAATTTATCTCCTCATTTTCTCCTCGTGTTTTTTTTTTGGGAAAATTGTTTCGTATATAATAAAAGAATAATAATTAAAAGAAATGAACTATTTTTCTTTCAAGAAAAAGAAAATGAATTCAAAATCATCGTTTACGTGTGCATACTGTGGAAAAGTCTACGCAACTCAGCAAGATTTGATCCATCATCTTCCCAACCATCGATTCGATCTTCGACCAGAGTGTTTACTGTTTGAAAACGAGTTGAAAGATATTGAAGGTGAAGTAAGGTGCGAGTTGGTGCATGATGATACGCATCAAATTTATTTCCGTAAAATTGAATGTCTCGATTCATCTCGAGCGCTCAATCTACTGTTTTGTCCGCTTAAATATCTTATCACTACTTGCTTGGATCAACTGACCAATTGTAGGCTAAATTTCAACTGTGTTTAGAGGCAGATTTTACCAGGGATTCCAACACTGTGCGAGCCTATTTCGGGTCCCTCTATATAGCTATTTACAATGAATCTGTTGTGTCGAAAATCTTGGAGGATGCTTGCAAAAAAATACAACAGTCAGTCAAAACTTTCGAAGAAAAAGGTAGTGATTGGCGCTTTTTGAAAATTTGGGGCATAACCGTAAAAGTGGCAAAAATCAATCCTTTTTGCCCTAGTTCTTTCTTACCCTTGCCGAGTGCATTACGCAAGAAAAGCAAAGTTATAGTGAATGTGGAAAATTCTGACGAAAAGTGCTTTCTATATTCCGTTTTAGCCACTAAAATGAAGTGCTACGAAACCGAAGTTAAATATTACGAACCATTTTTCAACACCGTAGACCATTCCATGTCCCCGTGAGTCTACGGCAAACTGATTCTTTCGAACAAGTCAACAATTTGTCCATTAACATAATTTCTTACAAGGGATCGATAGGGTTACACCCGGTGAGAGTGAACAAAAATATGGAAGGAGAACTAATTGACCTCTTACTAATAGCCGACGAAAAAGGAAATACTCATTACTGCACCATCCTCGATATTGATAGGGTACTCCGATTTCGAGGTGTTGGAAGTAACAGGAAATTTTACTGTCCTAACTGCTTCACTGCCTTTGGTAAAGAACAATTCATGATGGAGCACACCAGTAAATGTGTGAGATTGAATAGGGCACAAGCACTCACTTTCTTACCACCCGGCGCTATCATGTTAAAATTCCTACACTACGATAGACGCAATCCTCATCCTCGGGTTATTTATGCAGATTTCGAATGTATGCTCAGACCCGAGCAAACCAGTAGCACCGATCCATCCTCGAGTTCGTCTCCTAAAGTCAGTTTGCATTCGCCTACTAGTGTTGGCTACGTCGTTGTTGGTCCAGCAAATGAAATCGTGAGTCAAAAATTCTACCTCCGCGAGGACGCGGTGGATAAGTTTTACGAATGTATGAATAGCGAAATTCAAAAGTTTGCCTCGATTATCTCACGACCGAAACATCTGATGATGACTGCTGACGATGAAATTCGGTTCTCGAAAACCGATACTTGTTACTGCTGCAGCAAAGTCATCATCTCCAATAAAGTGAGAGATCACTGCCACTTCACGGGAAAGTTCAGAGGTACTTCTCACATAAAATGCAATCTGGAGGCTAGGACAATAAATACTATCCCGGTCGTCTTCCATAACTTGGAAGGTTACGATATGCATCTACTGATTTCTGCGACAGAAAACTTCCCTTTGGGAGTAGACGTTCTTGCTAGAAACACCGAGTGTTTCATGAGTATGACCATTACGCGGTACTTTTCCTTCGGTGGAAAGGACCTTTCGGTAAGGTTGCGGTTTTTAGACAGTTATAGTTTCCTTTCTTCCTCGCTCGAAACTTTGGCTGAAAACCACAAGAAAGATCGAGCCTTCCCCATATTAAAAATTGCTGTCGATTCGGTAGACTGGTTCGAGCCAGTAGCAAAAAAGGAAAAAATCTTGGATTTATTGACGCAAAAAGGCCACTACCCGATATGGAGTACGATCACGCAACGTCAGTTTGGAAGTTGCTGAAGGAGAAGGTTTTTAAAAATTACCATCTTGTATATCAGATGATCGACGTGTATCTTCTAGCCGACGTTTTTCAGACTTTCAGGGAAACTTGCTCGGTCAATGATGGCATAGATCCTTGCTACTACGTATCCACACCAGGGTTTAGTTGGGCAGCCACGTTGAAAAAAACCAAAGCCGAACTAGAACTGTTTACGCATGGAGGAAAGCATAACTTTATAACTTCCGGTATCAGAGGTGGAACAACTTTTGTGTCGAAAAGGCATTTGATCGCCAATAACAAATATCTACCAGATACTTATGACGAAAATTTATCTAGTCTGTTTCTAGTCGATTTGGATATCAACAACTTATACGGGCTAGCAATGACGGAATTCCTTCCCTACAATCGATTCAGCTGGCTGACGAGGAAAGAAATTCTTGAATTTCTCTTGGCATTGGTCGAAAAAGATTCGTAATACGGCTACATATTGGAAGCGGACTTGGACTATCCGCCCGAGCTACACGATATTCACAACGATTATCCTTTAGCGCCGGAAAGTTTAAAATAATGCCAAAACTCGTGTCTCCCTTTACGAAAGAAATAGCAGGAAACAAGAAGATCGTTTCTACTTCCAAACTGACAACAAATCTGCTCCCGAAGAAAAACTACGTAGTTTTTTACAGGAATTTACAATTCTACTTGAAGCACGGTTTAATTTTGAAAGGTATTCACAGAATTCTAAAATTTCATCAGAAGCAATGGCAAAAATCTTACATATAATTTAACACCGAGAAGCGTCAACTCGCAACGACGACGTTCGAAAAAGGCTTTTTCAAACTGAAAAATAATTCGGTGTTTGGAAAAACGATGGAAAACAAATCGGGGCGTTTATCAGTGAAGTTGTCCGATAATCCAAAAAATCTGTCAAGTACACCACTCTACCACACGCGGATTCATTCAAGATCCTCAACGAAAATCTCATACAAGTAAACTTAAGACTTCATAACATCAAGTGCAACTTACCGACTTTGCATCCTCGAACTTTCTAAACCCCTACTACGAGTTCATGCGTCCAAAATATGGAGACAGAGCGCGTTTACTTTTCACTGATACTGACAGTCTGTTCTATGAGGTAGAAACTGACGATTTTTACCGGGACATGGAAATTGAGTCAGATAGCTTCGATACCAGCAATTATGATCCATCACATCCTCTGTATAGTATTAAAAACAAACCAGTCCTGGGGAAAATGAAAGATGAGACAGCAGGCATCCTGGTGAAAGAATTTGTAGGCTTGAAAGCAAAAATGTACTCAGTTTTAGTAGGGGAAGAGAGGATTAGAAAGGCTAAAGGGATTAGTAAAGCGTTTATCCAAAAAAGTCGCAGTCACGAAGACTACAAAAAAGCGCTATTTTCTAAAACATCGTCGAAAGCCACGTGGATGAGCATTCAAAGTAAGGATCATCAGCTCGCTACGGTTGAAATTTCAAAATCTGCTGTATCTCCTTACGACGATAAGAGATTCGTGTTGAATGATGGAATAAATACGTTAGTGCACGGTCACTACAGAACGGGTATAGCGCATGATTTTATAGACGGTATAATCGATCCAATGGAGGATGAAGAAGCTGAAGAGCAAGCTTCGCTGGAGAAAGATAAGGAGGAAGAAGCATCAGCCACTGAAATACAAAAACGAAGTGAAGAAGAAAAAATAGTGGCTAATAAGAGGAAAAGAGCTGCGGCTGCTTGGTAAGAAACGTGCGATAGAAACTGTCGAACAGAGAAAAGCTAGGTTGGAAAATGTGCGATAGAAACTGTCGTACAGAGAAAAGCAAGGTTAGAGTAACGTGCGACGGAAACTGTCGAACAGAGAAAAGCTAGGTTGGAGAAAATGGCCGCTGCTTTTCGTAAAAAACTTGCGACAGAAACTGTCGAACAGGGAAAATCTCGGTTGGAGAAAATGGCCGCCGCTAAAAGAAGAAAATTAACATTCAGACGAACTGCTAATATGATCTGTTGTACTTAAAAATCAAATAGAAAGTATTTAAAAAGATAAACTGCTAATGTTATCAGTCCAGCTATTAAATTTTGAATCATATCCTTTCCACTTAACGAAGTAGGGCATTTTCCCATCTGTACCGTTCTTTCATCTTAATACTTTCTCCACTAAAAATAAATCAGGGATGATAGTTTTTTGAATTTCTTGTTCATAGAAACCTCCGAGCACCGGTTCGTTTAATTCGTCTTTTAATAGATAAGTAACAGGTTCAGTTTTTTGGACTTTCTGGATTGTGAAAACTTTGTTAGTAATATTTTGTAAATAACCTTTATCAAAAATTTTCTTAACTTTAGAAATTCTGTCTTTGTTTTCTACAACAAATTTGTGTTTTTTCAACAATTGTTTCGGTTTAATTTTCAGTGACGATTCTTGACGTCTGGTTACTTCCCCTCGGTTTTAATTTAGTTGTGGAGTGAACCGTGTCATTGTACCGTGAAACTAACTCATCAAAAATGTGTATCCATTGGTAGTTCCTCTGCTTGGTGAATTGTTTCCACATGCGAGTTTTCAGCGTTCTGTTGAAACGTGCTACAATGCTCGCTTTCTTCTCAGATTGGGTAGAGTACAGGTTGATGTTGTGACGCTTAAGGGGTGCTTTAAAGTTTTTATTGTAGAATTCACTGCCTAAATCAACTTGTTAATTTTAGTTGGTGTTGTTCCTTCCTTAAACGCTTCCGTAACGACTAGACTGGATTTTGATTTAAGGGGAATGGCCCAAGAAAACTTGGACATGACGTTAATGCAAGTTAGTAGGTAGTTAAATCCTTTATTAACGTTAGAGTAAGGTATCATTTCCACCAATTCCGATCATTCAGACTCCGTACAATCACTTTCCGCCTCGGAAAATGTTTCCGCGTCGGTTTGTGCAGTTTGTTTACGAGTTGATCCATTTCGTTTTTTTTCTTCCTATTCCGAACTTGAGCTTCGTCCCCATGATTTTTTTAACGATCGCAGCGGCTAATTTTTCTCTCCAAGAGGTCGAACGATCCTTAAGTTTTTTCCGAGCTTTAGATATAAGAATTTCATCGGCGACGTGTCGTTCGTTTAAATTTGAACTTTTTGAGTAGGCAATGTCATGTTCTTTACACGCCTAATCCAGTTTATTTATTCCAGGATCCCCTCTAGCTAATCTCTGGTCCGCAATACTGATATCCAGGTAAATGTACTTCTACCGGTAAATGGTCTACGATTTTATTTACGATTCCTTTCCCCAGACTTGATGAAGGAAGCTCTTTTCATTCCGTACAAAAGTAGACTTCCATGCTTCTGTTATTTTTCGATGTAATAATAGTAGAAGGTTCGGACCGGTTAGGTGTGGATCGTTTACATTTCACGCAATAGTTCATCTTGGCCTTTTTTTTTAATTATACAAAATGTTTTTATTGTAAACCTAAATTCTGATAAGCGTTCTATTTTTTTCGGGTGATGATGACTCGTCGTTGTTCCAATTCCGATAAAATTTCTATCATTTCGTTCCTGTGACCGTCATGACCCGATTGGGTTGACCCGTACAGAAGTCTCAGTCTTTCAACCAGATTGTTAGGATCGTCGTAATACCTGTAATCCACCCTGCTCCCGGTTTTTTTTACCATACCAGTTCCCTTTTTCTTTGTTTTCATATCCACCCAGATAGGACCGATTATCGACACGTACTTGGCACTACGATTCGACTTAGGTTTTCGAGTGCCCGGATCGTTGTTTTGGTAGATAGCGTGCGTGTTTTTTAAAAGAGAAGCGTAACTCGCCTTGACTTCGGGAGCCTACGACGGCTCCTTCAATCCTTAAAAACCAGCAAACTCCAGTCCTCGTCTTCCCGCATACTGATTACTACCGACCACTATGTCGTTCTCGAATATTTTTACGGGTTTATTAGTGATGCTCATTTCTCCAGTTATCATGTCGTATTGCAGTCCGAAGACAGGATCAGTCTCTTTGGGATTTTGGGAAAATTTCATCAGGAAATATTTTGCCGTTTGGCCTATGACTTGGACAGGTAACAAGACTATCCAAAGATCTGAGGGTTGGGAAATTTGGAAGTTCTGGAGGCGTCCACACGCGTCTGTTTTGTATTGCCGAAAGTGTAGGGGTGACTTTCAAACCGTACTGGTAGATGCATATTTGGTTCGCGTAGCTGGAGTCGAGTATTTAAAGATTGGGATCTTGCGCTATCGGAGTTGAATGCTCGACGGAAGGTTTCTGAGATTCAAACTTCTCCGTATCGTTCACCGTGGTTTCCCACTCGTTATCATCCTCGGATTTATAAGTTTTTTTATGGGAGTAATAATTCGTATACGTTTTATTCGTTTTCTCGTTGAAAAATCGGCAATCGGTTTCACAGGACTCGCTACGGGTGGTGGATTAACAATGGTAAGTTTCAAAGTACTAACGACGGGTTAAAAAAATTCTTGTAAAGATTCTTCTTGATCTCGTTCGTCCATACGTTGATTCCCAAATTTTTCCCGTAAACAATTTTTGAGATTTACTAATTCACGTTTCTTTTCCATGTTGTCTTTTTTTCTTTCTTTTGTTTTTATCATCGAACGAAAACGTACGTTTATAACGTCCCTCGTTTAACATTTTGTCAATCGATAAAAACCTGTACGGATCGTTCCAACACGTTCTACACAACGTTTTAAACTCCAGAAATTCCATGTCAGGACCGACGTGATTTTCGTACAAATGTTTCAGGTTTAAATCGTGCACGGGAAATACGATAAATAAATTGGCGTTATCTCTAACCACTTGTTTGGGAATTTTGGTGTAAGACTGACTGCAATAAAAAACGTCGGCGTTAGAATGACGGCCTTGAGCGAAGTAACGTTCTATGTTTTTTTGTTCGTCTAAAAGAACATCGTCAAATCCACGAGATTACGAAACTTGGTGTCCAACTCCTCGGAGGAATTAAATCGTTTTGAGAGTCGTGAAAACTCGCTATCTCCCGTCCTACGGTTCCCTCAATTTCGGAAAATATAGACTGTAAAGCTCGGTATTTCGCTTGACACAGAGTTTTGCTGTACACGTATAATCTGTCGTAATCCAACCATCCTTCGTTACAGATAAAATTAAACAATAAGTTCGTCTTTCCGCAGTTTGCCGGTCCTATAATCAGGCATCTGATGTTTGAAGGTAGAAATGGGTGATTTTGGGGTTTCTTGATCGGCACGAAGAAATCGTAATTTTTAATATCCATTGTTTTTTCTTATTCAGAAATTAAACTCATAAAGTCTTTATCCGAAAACTTTTCGTTAGATGTATTAGATTCGACGACTCCGTAAGCTACATTACACCAAAGTTTTCAGGTTCTGGGAGCGTTGTTACTGATGTACACGAAGTAATTTTACAACTAACTTCCAACAAGGACATACTTCCGCACGGAGCCAAGTTAAACCACGGTTTTTCTATAACGTTTTTGTTAAGTTTTCGTTTAGTTTTGTGGATGTTGTTGTACACCCACGTTCTGAGACATAGTGGTTTATCTGACTCACCGTCTGCCTTTTGACAAAATGGGTAGCAGGTGGAAGCTGGGTGCGAGTAATTTGGGTAATTGAACATCGTCAGAGAAAGGGGTTTCTGCTCGTCGGTTTCAATTTCTAATTTTTCACAGATGTATCGTTTAAGATTTTTCATCGCGGTTTGAGATTTGGGGGTCGATGGAGAAATCCATCCCTTTCACTTGGAATCTTTGTTCAAAATGGGAGAACCTATTCCTTTTAAATCCTCGAATTCTACGGAAGGAGATAAGACTTTACTCCATTTTTTTTAATTCGTCGCATTTTCCGTCTTAATTTCTAGAGAATTTGATTGCAACAGACTCGAAAGATTTCCATCCCAGGTAGAATGAGACATTTTTTACATTTCTTATTCCTTTTGTTTATATATAAAAAAAAGAATCGTCAAAATGCCGGTTAATAAATTTGGACAGTCTTTGAAACGAACGCAAAGGGGTTCTGGGTATAGGATTTATATTAGACCTGAACCATGATTACGACATGCAGAATAGGCGACTTACTAAAGTCAAAGCTGTTACAGAACCTGAAGATGTCGTAATTTATTCCCAATTTCCCGAATTAGAAAACGAAGTAAAAAAATGTAAAGTCGACGTAGGATTGAAGAAAGATGCGGATGGACATTTTAACGCTGAAAAGAAATGTATTAAAGATCTTGAAACTCCCTCACAATCTAAGGATGCGGCGACTAAGGATTACGTCGATTCAAAAACTGTATCGGACATGCGAATGAATCGTTTAACTAATCTAGCTGCTGGTATAGATCCCGAAGATGTGGTGACTTATTCTCAGTTAATAGATGTAAAAAAATTTAAAAACTACATTGGAGGAAAGTGCCGATGGTCAACTCGATGAGAAAGATAGACAAATCAAGGATCTGGCATCCCCCACATAATCTAAAGATGCGTCGAATAAAATATGTCGACGTTAAGCTTCTCGTCGTAAACGAAGTGGAAACCAAACTTGGTTACTCTTTGAAGGAACGTTCCGATGGACTGCTCGATGCAAAAAATAAGCGAATCAAGGACCTTGCATCCCCCACACAATCTAAGGATGCTGCGAATAAAGAATACATTGATGCAAAGCTTCTCGTCATAAAGGAAGTGGAAACCAAACTGGGTTACGCTTTGAAGAAATGTCCCGATGGCCTGCTCGATGGAAAAAAATAAACGAATCAAGGACCTTGCATCCCCCACACAATCTAAGGATGCTGCGAATAAAGAATATGTCGACACGAAGCTTCTCGTCATAAATGAAGTGGAAACCAAACTCGGTTACGCTTTGAAGAAAGGTCCCGATGGCCTGCTCGATTCAAAAAATAAACAAATCAAGGACCTTGCATCCCCCACACAATCTAAGGATGCCGCGAATAAAGAATACGTCGATGCGAAGCTTTTCGGTATAAACAAATTAGAAACGAATTATAAACGAATTAGAAACGAATTTTCCATTCCTTGATCATGGACTCTCCCGACATATTCGACGCAAAAAATAAACGAATCAGTAACCTGGCGAGCCCCGAAAGCCTCTCAGAAGCTGTTAATAGAGACTATTTCTTCGAGGTTATTAGAGATGTCTACGGAGTAGACAAACTTCAAACGGCATTGAACGAGGACGAGGATGGGGTACTCTATGCAAAAAATAGACGAATCAAATTTACGCTCTCTCCAACCGCAGAACATGACGTGGCTACTAAGGGTTACGTAGATAGTCGAATGGTTACTTTAACGTAGAAAAAAACTCCCACTAGAAGCGGAGGAAACCAAGAATCATTTTGAATACGTCGGTTTTGTGATGGAAAAATATATAAATCCACGTATCGACTGTATAGTTACTTTTCGCAGAACTAGTCCTTGCACTAAAGGTCACTTTTTCACGTGTATCAATAACTATCCTCACCAATACTACGTATCAACATCCGGTTGGTATATCCTGGGAATGAGTATAACAAGTAGCGGAGATCAAATACCTATTTTAAACCCTCCAGATATAAAGATACGGTGTTTATTAACTAAGTTTTTGGATTTGTTCGAAAGTGTACCCAAAGACGAAGGATTAAAAGTTTGTCTCGATCTTGAGAGACTTCTCCAACCATCAACTCTAAGTATAACGGAAATACCGATCATCGTGAACGAAGGTCACGTGATTTATATAGTGGCTAATACGGCAAGCACGGAGGATAAAGATTACCAGAGAGATATATACCTAACCAAGACTCGTTGTATAGCATGGTCAAAGCAGAAACCATATGCCCATTCATACGAAGAACAATAGGGAAAACCGAGTTAAAGAGCTAACCATCTTAAAATATCTTCGTAATCAAATCTGTTGCACGAGAAACTTAGAAAAAATAAACAGAAATGACCACACAATGTTTGATTAAAATTTTGCACTCTGTCGTAATTGTATTTAATGGGACACAAATACTCCGAAATGGATGTCGGTGGTTCGGGGTTGCCGAAACTGTCGAAATAACAGGGTATGTCAGTAACTGTCGAGTAAGCCACCCAATGACTTCCGTTTCCATCATGAAAATTTTCGAGAATAACGATGCCACATTCGCCACGAGGTTTAGGTTTTAACGGCAGACGATCCTTGCTAAAAGTACCTCTGTATTAAGGAATTTTCAAAACTTTGACTAATCTGTTTAAATCGAGATTCGTTAACGGTTTAGTAAAATCGATCAGACCTTCACTGGCCTTAGAAAGAGCCCTCTGCCACGATTCTTTTTTTTTTTCTTTTTACGTTTCAATCCCGTACCCTCCATCTTCTTGTTATGTCTCACCATTTCTTCATTACCTTAGCATCGTTCTGGCTCTTTTTAACTGCAGCGGCGATACCGGTGGCACCTTTGGCTAGACCACCTACACCGGCTAAAATGGGTCCCAGCAATGCCAACAATGGTAAAAACCCACCTCGTTTCGCGATCTTTTTTCTTTTCACCCCGCTCCGTTTTTTTTCCGATTTTACTTATTTTCGGTTTTTGTTTCGCCATCTCTCTTTTTTTAATAAATTACTTCGACTTTGCCTTGATCCAATTTCAAACTCATTTTTCTATCACCGATTAACAGTGCGCGGCACGTCGTGTTAGTTGGAACCGTGACGTTAAATTTCAACTTTACTAGCACGTCGACTATGCCGGACTGAAGTCTCTCCGATTGCTTCGAACAGTCCAAAATTACTGGAGGATACGTCTTTTTAAACTGCACCGAATCGATACACAAGTCCCCGACATCGTACAAAGCGCGTCTAAACTCTTGAGCCATTCTATACAGGATCGAGTATTCTCCAGTAGCGTAATTTACGTTCAAGTCCAAGAACGGGTAACGTTCGAAATTTAAAGTTACGTGAGCATCTTGAAGACTGCAGTGATCAAATACGGCTGGATTTTTAGTTTGCGCATCTTTTCTATCAGGCTGAAGAGCTAGAATAACCCACCTCGATTTTTGTACAGCGGAAGAAGCAAGCACGCACCATGTGAAACTAGTGCTCTGAGGAAGTTTGCAACTATTGTAATACTAGTGCCTAAAACCCAAGTCTACGTTCATCCCACCTTCTATATAGCTAAAAAGCCTGAGTTTTTCCTCGTCGGATGTGGTTACATGCGGTACGTGCTACGAAACGCTAACCAGTTCGAATCTCCAAACGGCTGTTGCAGCTGCCCTCAATACAGCGTCGTCATTGCTCGCCCTAGACAACGTTAGGACATGCTTGGCACCGTACAGCACCTTGTCATAATTTTCAAAAAATCTCATGCAGTGTTTTAAAGGAATGGCGAACGAGAAGCTTCCTTTAGGAGTCATCTCCTTCACGATGATGGAATGCCGTAATTTGAATCCGATGTTATCGTTCAAACTGGCCAAGGAAGATTCTGCCGCATCTAACGCCCAGCAGTTCCCCAGCAACGACACTTGATCGGACGAACCGTACATATGGAGACCTTTCATGAGAGTCCCATAACCGTGGTAATTTAACTCGTCCACTAGCTTATCCCCCAAGTGATATTTAATGCTGGAAAACAGGTACATGGAACCATTATTGATGAGAGACACTACGTCCGCATCGGCAAAACTAGAACCATCGGCATTCAGTAACCTGCCTTTAATCAGAAGATAACTATTCGCGACATGTAGGAACGATTCTAATTTCCGAATTGACGTTGTTTAGATTGGTTCCTACTATCGGATTATATTCGTGAAATGCGTAGCTCTCCACGGAAGAATCTTGTTGTAAAGATTCCTTTATATCGAGGTAATGTTCCGTTAAACTCATCTTCTCGCTCTCATTATAAATTTGATGAATGCTGCATTTTTTGCCCCTAATTGATTATTATCTACTACGAATCCTTTTCCAATTATTCTTTACAATATTATTTTTTAGACCCTAGATGAAGTCTGAAGATAAGGGTTTCCCCGTTTAAATTTATAATTTCATTATCTTGAGAAGTTAACCAAATACGAATATTTTGAATCTTGTCGGTAGTTACAGGAAGGTAGATTAAATTTTGAGGGGAAATTATCATCTTATAACCCGGTGGCACTCCCGGATAAAAAGCTTATATGCAAGGTTGAGTGTCGTCATTCACGTAGGAAGACCCGATTATGTAGGTATGAACGAAAATTGTATTGAGCCCCATTATATCCACTGATTTTTTACCTTGCTGAGTTTTAGTATAAGTTCCCTGAAGGAATCCTAGAACAGTTCCTAAATTATTATCTCCCAGAAAAGAAACGCCATACAGCGGATTATTTATAACCAAATTTGTTTTTTTAAGTATTGAGATTCGTACCAATTCGTAC
Organism: Lithobius niger; assembly: GCA_023313725.1. Taxonomy (NCBI): domain Eukaryota; kingdom Metazoa; phylum Arthropoda; class Chilopoda; order Lithobiomorpha; family Lithobiidae; genus Lithobius; species Lithobius niger. The sequence goes on along the minus strand of JAHWFP010223118.1, from coordinate 132,093 downwards.
CAAAAAACCCAAAAGCCATCCAGTTTTAGTCGGTGAGGCTGGAAATGACGTATCTTCTTTTCAAAACCGACCAACTCCTAACTGGAATTGTCTAGGTGATCTTGTTGAGCCTACACCAGCACCGTGTCCGTATTTTTCACTTAAATTCTGTAACGATAGAATATCCAGACGCCATACTCGATAGCGGCAGCACAATGTCCTACGTAAATGTTTCACTAAAACATGACTTGATTAGAATGGGATGTGAGTTGACACAACATCCTTATCGGGTTAGAGTTGCTAATACTCGTTTTTTTTTTGAGTGTCTGGGTATCGTTTTGGCTACGTTTCAGATTGTGCAACGAACTATAACTTTTCCACTGATCTTGATGGAAAACACAATCCAGCCAGTAATTCTTGGCGTAGATTTGCAGCAGTCAACGGGTTTCCAGCTACATTTCGGGTCAAATACTTGGTTTCGGCAGGATAAACTTTCGAAAATCTGCAAACTGAATCGGGAGCTGAGTATAAATGAAGTCCATCAGTCCCAGGCAACTGCTACACCCGTAGAACCAAATGAGTTGTGTGCCTCAGAGCAAGACATTCGTCATAAAGTAAATGAGAGCGACATTTTGACAGATAACGAAAAAGAACAGTTAATGAATATAGATTTGCTTTCAGTTCGAGAATTGGTTTGATAAGCCTAGTAAGGGATATTGACGACGGCGATCACCCACCAATCGCGTTGAAGCCCTATCCAGTTTCGAAATTTAAAGAGTTGCAATTATGCAAAGATAGCATGTTGGAGCATGTAGATAGGATGCTGGAGCTTTGGGTTATCGTCCCTAACACGAGTGCATGGTGTTTTCCAGCGTTTATAATTTCCAAGGAAAAAAACACCATGGTCTTTGTGATAGCATACACTTTGCAAGATGCAAAGCTTTCCTACCTCTAGAATTGATGATATGGTGCAGAGATGCCCTAAAAGCAAAAATCGTTATTATTTGATCTGACCGAGGCATATTGGCAAGTAGGTGTAACAAAACCAGCAGGAGAGGTGTCGTCTTTTTGCATCCCGTTCGGAAATTTTAAACCTTTAAAAATAATGTTTGGGGTTAAGCAAGAGCCAGCGTTCTTCTGTGCCTCAGTTTCACGAATGCTAGTTCCTCTACATCATCTGAACATTCAGAGCTACTTTGATGACAACTCGATTATGTCACAGGAATTCCGATTGCACTTAATGGCTATCGAAGACACCTTAATGATTTTAGGTCGTGAAGAATTTAAAGTAAACAAAGAAAACAGACTTTTGTAAGAAGGAAATTACCCTAGTAGGTTATAAGGTTACAAGTGAAGGCGTTTTGCCAAATCATAGTAAGAAGGAAATACTGGAGAATTGGCCAAGCCCCTAAAGCATTAACGAGCTACGGAAATTTCTCGGTTTGGCAGGTTTTTCCCAAAGATTTGTGATGTCATACTCGGCGATTGCAGCGCTTCTGTTTGCGGTGCTAAAAGGTAAAACCCCGACATTTTTCTGGGAGGTGAAGCAGGAACAAGCTTACCAGAAAATCAAGAAATGTTGGTAGACGCTCCCTTGTTGGTAGCACCTGGTTATAATCAGCCTTGGATAATTATGGCGGACGCATCCTTCTCTGAGGCTGGGGCGGTTTTATATTAGGTCGAGCCACTCGCTAAGGAGAAGAAAACCATAGTTATATCTCTAGACGTTTGACAGTTGCAGAACAGATTTTCTAATAGTGAAAAGGAATTGATACGTATTATTTGGGCAGTACGAAAGTGGGATAGATACATTGAAGGTGGCGTCATAACAATTTTTAGCTACCATAGAGCACTTTCGATTGTATCAAAGGTAAGCTCACCAACGGGGACGCTTAGCGATGTTGCTTGTAGAGTTATCTCAGTTGGACACTAAGATTTGCTTCATCCCAGGTGCACAAAATCGCATCGCTGATGTGTTGTCTAGACGATACGAATCTGAAAGAGACTTTACTCCTATCACTCATACAATCTTGATACCAGCTATGGATGGACGAACAGAGCAGAATTGTTGTGTTTTTTAACAACCATTGTTTATGTAACTAGATCGACGTTGAGCAAATAACACTTGATCAGATTAAAGCGGAAACATTAAAGGACAAATACATTTTAGCATTAAAGTTAGCTTTGGAGGGAGAAACGAAGGAAATAAGGTATGATTCGCCTTCAGTTCATAGATTTGTGTTGAAATACCAGCCGAAGTCAATTACGAGTGACGGAATAATTTATGTGGATGTAAATAAAGATGTTATTGATGCGCCGAATTTGAAAATTTTCGTGCGCCGTTCGCTGCAAAAGAAAATCATTCAGCTAGTACATGATCCTCATACAGGTCCTCAAGGCGATAAAACGCCTATTTTGTTTCTGCACATGGTTAAATGCTTCCAAGTTGATTTCGAATTACGTAAGGACATGTAGAGTTTGTCAGGTCCATAAGGTGCATCAGACTCGTAAGAAGGCTAAAACGATGGTAGTTACTGAAAAGGAAGCTTGAGAGAGTATTGTTTTTGATTTGAAAGGCCCACTGGTATGGAGTACAAACGGTTTTACATACATCTTGGTGGTCCTTGACAAATGGAGTCATTGGGTTGAGTTAATTCCCGTAAGAAACACCGAAGCTGGAACTATAGCAAAAGCACTCATTGATGAAGTGTTTTCACGGCATGGCGTGCCAGTGGAAATTTTTTCCGACAGCTCCAATATTTTGAGGGGGCAAATAATGAAGAATTTAAGCCTGCAATGGTGTATCAAGGCTATGCGTCCGTCGGCCTATTCACCTAACTCCAGCCTAGCTGAACGGTGGATGAAAGAGTTTAAAAAAACGCTAGCAATTTATGTACAAGACAAGAAATCGGGTCATAGAAATTGGGATTTACGTTTGAAACAGCTACAGTTGGCATTAAATTCAGCAACTGATTTGGTGACAGGTTTCACCCCAAGTATGTTCACGACTGGAAGGCAGTTACGAATGCCCGAGGCCCCTGTCAGGAAAGTACAAACAAACAAAGTTAATTACCCATTACACATCTTAAACTTAACGCCACGCATGCGTGCGATTGTTGGGAGAGTTGTACGCAAACGACAAGCAGCTAAATTGCATCATGTTGCAAAGGCAGATAAATATAAAACCGGTAAAGAGTACGAGGTCGGAACTAAAGTTTACATACAAAATCACCCTAGAAGTGACAAATCCCACTATTTTATGAAAAAGCTGGCACCAATTTACGTAGGAAATTACGAGATTGTTAAAAAGTTTAGTCCTGTAGCTTATCAGCTTAAAACTCTTGACACTGGTATTATTTCTTGTTATGTTTATCACATAGATAATTCGTGTGAAGAGATTAAGGGTGAGCATTACCCAGTAAGTGAAGCAGATTCTGAAGAATTTTAAACTTACTCTAAAGGTAGTTACTGTGTTTCTTCTTGGTCTTCTTTCGACTGGCGGTAGCTAAAGCTAAAAATAATTTCGCATGCAAATCCTGGTGTTGCTTGTAGACTGAAAGAAATGACAGTTAAGTGTAAATAATCTGGTCTTAACGATAATGTTAATTAAGGAAAGTCTTCCAAATGCTTAAGATAAAAGGTTGACTGAGTTAATAGCATGATTTAGTGATGAATTTGTTGGAGTAACCGGATTTTCACCACTGAATTTGCACCCTTTTTTTATGAATGTGTATTGAACTAACCTAATAGCAGACAAGAAATGAAACGGGGGTTGCCACAATACTGTAGGATTTCTTATTTAATTAGTGATTTGTATGGATTAGAAACTTGATTAAAAACTTAATTCCTAGTTTGACTTAGCTGACTGTTACCGCATTAGTCACATTTGACACACGTTTTTACCGATATTTGACAACTGATTTTGACAATTAAGATTTTGATGTAAAAATCTTTCTTAAATGTATATCTGGTAACCAGTGATTTATTTTTGATATTTCAAGTGAATTTTCATGCTTGAAGAACTTAGTTTTTTTTCTTGACTATTTTGCACTGATTGATTGTGATTGTATTTTAAATGTTGAAAAATCACATCACATCATAAAATGAAATCACATGTTGAAATGTTGTTTTTGCTTCTGCATAATTTTCGTGAAAATGTTCAAGTAGTTAAGTTTGTGTAGCGGGTTTTTACAGGAATAATGTATGAATTTTGACGCTCAAAGAATTCCCAAACCTTACAAAAACGTTACTATAACCGGTAAGTAATGTCACCATGCTGGAAGAGTCAAACGATTGAATTATTAGCAGATAAAAAGCTTTAACGTTCCCATAGCATCCTTAATTTTAACTTGTTGTTAGTGCGTGCCTTCTTGGTATTATTTTTGAATAATTTCTGAGAACCTTGATTGTTGTATGAATAGATAACTTAGTTTATGAATAATTTTCACTTACCTTGAGGCAGCGAGGGTGCTTCTTTTCGGGGGTGGGACCTCTGCAACGACGGTTTCCACAGCTTCCTCCTACTCCTTAAGTAGGGCCTTAGTGGGCCTCTTTACCATGATGCTATGGCTCCATGCTATGTATTCTGTATACTCTTGTATCTTTATTAATGTATTCCAGTTATGCTATGAACTTTGATTTTTGGTCCACTCCATGGAGATCAGTGGTCAGGATGGCTCTGGCCTTGCCTGCCCCTAGGGGTAGCTGCTAGCAGAGATGGCTCATGGGATACCAGGATATAGTACAGGAAGTACCTTGCACCACCAGTGGCAGGTACTGGCTGCAGCTCTAGGTACTTAAGGCCTTGCAGCCCCCTTCAGCCTCACTCTGGGAGCTAATCCCTAACCAGCTAAGAACTCTTTCTGAAGTGTGCCATTCTGCTAGAAGCCTTTACAAGAGCATCCTTGAACCACTGGAGAACATCTCCTAAGGACAAACCGTGTGGCCCTGGAATAAACCCTGAAATCACCATCCTTTCTAGTGTACTACCTTGTACTGGGCATAGTGGGGTTGCACCGAATCACTCTCAACTTTGTGGCCTCTTTACCAGTTTTTGGCTTTGCTTATTTTGCTTTGTTTTTACAGTTGGTTTATTTTCCGTGAATTGAAAGTGAATACAATTTCTTTGCAACGTTGTTTAATTTATCATGATACACTAGTGTGTGTATAGGTACGCACGTCAGTATGCACGTTCTCATTGTCCGAACTTTGGCCATCCAATGAGAGACGATGCCGACAATACTAACAATGGTTAAAACAACATTTTCGCACTTACGTGCCCTCCCACGCCAACCCCGTTACACCCCCAGCGTTCAAACCATAAAAAGGTATGCAGTTCGTATTGTACTCCACCCATTCATCAATTTTCATAGCGGAAAGCTTTCCCGTTATCTCAGTATCAATGAATAATCACCTTATGGGATTTAACATGGTGATGAGTGGACTAGCTAGTTAGGTAGCTAGATAGGTAGTAACACATTTTCAACGTTATTGAGGCTTATATTTTGCATTGAAATAATAATAACCGTTTAACAATTAATAATTAATTGCGTAATTAAAAGGAATTTCTTCCTGGTGGAGCATATATTGGAATATAAAAGAAATATAGGATCGACATCTGTATGACTCAAAGTTCATACAAGGCGAAATTCCTACTTTAAGAGAGGCCAACGTTATGTAACTTAACTGCCTGTTAATTTGAGACTGAAAATAAATACCAACTCAATAAATTCAATTAGGAATGGAACTAAATTTAAAGTAATGGTAACAATTTTAAATTTTTACCAGTGCTAATCTTCTAATATACTTAACAATACACATTTTTTCTTTTAATTTAATTTTTAAACCTTACATGAAATTTGTATTTGTATTATTTTTTCACAATTGCTAATTTTCAGATACATACAGACTTAATAATTCTCATGTTCTGTCATATAGTATATTGTAAATGTATATTGTCATCAGTATGAATAAAATTATTATTAATATTATTCGTATGAAAAAAGAAATATAAATTATCTGATACCTTTTGAATTTAATAAAATTCTAAGTGAATTAGGAAATATAAAACAACACAGAGAAATACAGAGGTTACTTCAATTTCAGCAACAAAATATTGGGTAAATGAATATTTACTTTAAAAATTAACATTAAGAATAACCTTTACTCTAGAATAATAATAAAACAAAACTAAAGGTAGGGATAACATTTCTTACAGTTGAGAGAATGAAAGGCATAAATATATGAACAATAGACATATATTAGGGAAACGAAACAACTTTTTTATAGTAAATATTTCTCTACATATAAAACGGTTGGAAAGAAAACCTGGGGAAAAATAAATCCAATTATAGGAAAAGATAACAAAAATAAAAGTATTTAGGCACAAATACAAAAAAACTTTAGTCAAAGTAATTTTAAAGGTACATATAAATAATTTTTGGTACACTTTCAGGAACAAATACCTGACACGGCTGTAACGTCACGCTAACTCAATGCCATACTAAATTTCAATAGGTTAAATCCCGTTAACCATGACTGGAAGTGTGCATCGTCGCAAAAAGTGTGAGTTACAAAGTTACCTACAGTTTTGGCGATAACCTACAAATTTGACACTTCCATATCACGCGACCGGGAACGCATACACCAACAACAAAATACAGCGTCCAAAAAAGGTAATGCAATAAAAACAGTATTTTGCTGATTTGCTGATTTGCTGATTTGCTGTATTTGCTGTATTTTGGACCTGCTGAAAATTGTTTTTATTACCTGAAGGAAAAATACATTATCTGTGAATTTTCAGCATTCCTTTCCAAGTGACGAGTCCCAAACGGTGTAGTCCAATCTTGTCTCGTCATCAGTCTGATGATGTGGCTTATGAAGAAGGAATGACTTCTCTGGAATGAGGCTTCCATGGTTCCAGGTACTGCGATGTTGCTGTGGAAGAGCTGAGATGTAGAGATTGTCTTTAGTTGATTTGCTTCTTTCCTAAAGGTTTTAAGTTGTTCAGAGCCGGCCGGCTGCGTAATCCAGTTTGTGCATGTTTGTGCGCATCCTCTCTATAAAAGCATTCATGCGAGCTGGCCTGTCATCTTTTTCTCTCTCGATCTGTCAGGTGGTGACTGAAGAGGGGAAGCAGGGAGGGAAATACTGTTTCTATTTGCCATTCAGAAACGTGCATTACCTGTGAATTATTCGCATTCACAGTTGACCTCATCAGTTTAGGAGGTGGGTTCCGCCTGACAGGTTCCCTAGGGTTATGAGCTAGCACCTCCAAAATGTTTATACTTCGCACTTTATTGAATACAGAATCAAGATTTCTGTGGATGTGGTGCTCGGGAAGGATCAACAGATCGAAGAAGGGTCTTGCTTCTGCTGTAGGATATCTGCATCTGGGACATTAGTCTCTTAGATTTCTGTTTTCAGTGCTTAAGGGAGTTGAATGACACCTCCGGTTGTGACGAGTCCCAAACGGTGTAGTCCTATCTTGTCTCGTCATCAGTCTGATGTTGTGGCTTATGAAGAAGGAATGACTTCTCTGGAATGGGGCTTCCATGGGTCCAGGTACTGCGATGTTGCTGTGGAAGGGCTGAGATGTAGAGATTGTCTTTAGTTCATTTGCTGTAGCATCGAAGTTGATGTCCATGTGGTCATTCAATGGCACTCATGACAACGGTTCAAATCCGGGATGCAATCTTTCTTGCTGATGTCGCTCCAGATGGTCTTTGGTTCTTGTGAAATTCTAGGATTTCTGTCTTTTTGATGTGAGTGCATTTGTCTCAAACAGGATAGAGAAGATGCTCAGGTTCATTGGCAGTTAAGTTAGGGTTGGAAGATTTCTTGGCTGTGAAATTTTACTGCAGTGTTGGCTGATTGCGAGGGTGGTCAGGAAGTTGATCTTTACGGTGAGAAGATTGAAGTCGTGTTGAAAGGCTCGTTAGCTTCTTTCACGAATGGATCAATGTAATGGAAAAAGTGGTGGACGGAGAGGTGTCATGTTTCAAAAAATTCGAAGCAAGAAGGAATACAGAGGTTTTCCAGAGGAGAGAAACGGCGTGGTCTTGAGGACAAAATTCAAGCACTGATTGAAGATTCAAGATTGTTGATCCTCCTAGGCCTTGTTTTAATTAGTTGCTGAGACCGGTTGGCAGTTGATGGAATGACTTTCCTTCTGATGTAACATTGTTTCCGGTATGGTTGTCGTCAGTTTTTGTTGGTTGAGTCACTGATGGTTCTGCTTGTAATTCGTGAGGCTTGTTTATTAAGAATTCCAGTTTTTTTTTCAATAGTTTTGATGATCTTTCCGATCCGAGATCCCTGAATGGCCTTCGTGATAGTCGACGTGAGGGACTGAAGGATGACAGGAGACATCATGATAGACTTCATAACGACCTTGTTGATGACGGAATTAGAGCTTTCACTTTCCACCTTTCGCACCATCTGAAAGGCTGGAGACAAGCATTCACCTGCCTCATAGCTACTTCATGCTGGAAAACCTCACGACTAACTTTAGTGTCTATTTTAGTTCCGTTACATTGTCTCCCATAACTGGCCCGAGACGATCACGAATCAAAATCTTTTTCAAACTTTCAGCAGAAAGATCAAAGCCACGAAACAATTCTAAAGTTATAAAAAAAAAATAGACAACGAAGGGTTCAACCATATACACCGCTCTGGCTCTCGCTTCGTAGCATTGTTGCCCGTAACTGAATCGAGTCCACAAAAGTCTAACAAAAACAAAACAAGAAATAATAACAAATACATACGGAACCACTGTTCATCACTGACAAGGCGCTTTTATTTGCATGAGACGCCCTGTCTTCAGCTACCATTACTTCCGGAAATTCACATTTTGTTTCATAGCATCGCTTCTCTTCAGCCTCGCCATGGAACTCTTCCACTCCACCACAAACCAAACCATGCACCATGTCATACACCTCTCACGTCAATCCAAAGGCTTTCCTTTTGTTTTACAACGAAAGGTCGTGAATGTGGCGACATCCAGCGACTAAACGAAGAACTAAGGTAACGCTTTCCCTCCTCTCTCTTACCCTGTCTCCAATCGTGTACTCGGCGGAAACACACCCCTTCATCAAGGAGTCTACACAGTCAGAAAGCATATTTTTTTACACTTCTCGTGCAAAACTCGTGGTGGAGTTGCCAACATATCTTTAGAAAGAACTGTGGCATTATGTAGAAACCTTTCCACAACTACAAGGGACTTCAACATCTGTAAATGTGCTGCTATTGTGTTCGGTGATAACGTCTTGACCCACACAAAGCATGTCAAAACCACCGACAAGGCAACTACTATCGTGGTCCATGTAGTGGAAAGCACTTGTAGAATAACAAGTATCAGCAAAAAATAGAAAAGATGTGTGACAGACGCGAGCATGACCGACTGGCAAACTTTGTGTTGAACAGCAAGAAAACCACCACAGGCAAGCACAACATCAAACTCTTTCCCAAAACCCCGAGAACTACTATTTTTCACCATTTACGAGTTTCATGCAACCAACATCTGCGTCATCGATTTCATTAATCTCATCGACACCAACATCATCATCGGCCAATCCCAAATCAATAAATCCGAACACTCCATAAATGCATCAAAACCGGACGTACCATAACACCACCTTCTTCTTATCCAACAGGAGAAAACAAGCCAACAAGTGTTCTTCCTGTCAACAACAACATCGCTCAAATACCAACAGACAAATTCACAACCGAAATCCAATTTTCATTGTTCTCCCCTTTCAAGATGGACAAAACCACTAATTCTGAAACATTACCTCCAGCTTCAAACAATCAAGGCAATGACCTTAACGTCGACAAATCTTTAAACTCAACATTGTCCCCACATACAGACTAGATTCCGAAACACTATATCTTCCTCGAATAAAACAGACTCACCATGGACTTTCAACAATGTAAAACACTACGCCAACTATCTGCAAGGATCTTCACTTCTCCAAATCAAAAGTATATCACCGAAGGTCAACTTACAACCAGATCTCCATTTGTCCAAATCAAAAGTAGATCAACCCAAGGTCAACTTACAATCAATCAACTCCTTTACTTCCTAACTCTCGGCTGAAGCAGCCAATCTGAAGAATTAAATCACAGTGCTGCATGAGGAAAAGTCCTCCTTACAAAATAAAGTGCAATTTAAACTGAAACTGAAACTTGCTGCTTCAAAAGCAAGACCGCTGTCACCCATGGCAAACAGTCTCAATATCCCATGGTGGCTTGCACACTTCCAACTTTCAGCGTTGTCATGTCGTAACCCTGAGACATCGTTGGTTCTCTCCCATTCAAACTAACTACACTTACACGATACGTAGGCCAGCAATGGTGTGGACATGTTTTAATGCAGACAGGGCTTTTTATAACTTTACACGTCATGTGATACGATGCGTCACATGTCAGTATGGCAGTATATATGAAGAGTATAAGTACGGTAACACTCCTATAGGCTATGGCAGTATGTAGTCTGGGTATGGGTTAACATGTAGGATATAGGTAATGCTTAAACCGTGGTGCCACAAGTAACGACACCACAGTACAACCAGCAAAATAAAAAAAAATTAAAAAAATATCTATGCCTAGTGGTAACAAAAAATAGATTATTTTCTTATATGCATGTATTTCTTTTGTTGAGTACAGTATAACCTTATAAAGTTATATTTTATTGTTTTTAAAGCAAGAGGGCTGTCAAGGTGCTTTCAAAGAAAGAACTGCATTTGCGAAAGATTCAAGGAAAAAGTTTTTTTAAATAAACACTTGTGAAAATGGATTGAGAAAGCCGGAAAACAATAGCTTCCTGAAATTTTTTCCTTTAAATCTCTTGTGTTAGCATTTGACTTTTCTTCGATTGGGACTTGAATAGAATTTTGGTGTATAATTTCCTGGAATGACTATACCACGAAGGAGACATCTTCCAGCTACTGATGTGTATTTTTGAATTTGGATTTCAAACTAGAATTTGCGGCTTGAGATGTACATTTTTGCTTTGTTGCATGGTGCTGTTATGGTGCCCCACAGCACTCCAGACGACACTCTCGGCCCGAGAAAATAACAGAAAACATATAGGATGAAAAACGAGGAATCAATTTTCCGCATATACAACAATTCACTATCACATGTTTGTCATCGCAACACTATTTAATATTGACCAGGTCTGTTTCCGGCACGATCAACTTGTACGCAACATTTTTGCCATTCACGGCACAGTTAAAAGAAAATCCTCGACGTTAAAGACGTTTATACAGCTCGTCCACGCTGTGTATTAAGTTATTAGGATTACAGGTTCATTATATTGGGTGCCTTACGGACTCGTTTGGGGCGACCCAAAACTACTGTTGGTTTTTCAGTTTTGGTTTCGGTTTCAAGAGAAATTATTGCTTTGCATTTGCCAATACGCTTCTCAGTGGGCTTTGGCATTTGACTGGTTGCTACAGGCACCTCACCACCTGCTGCTTCTCTAATTTCCCTGTTGGGGGCACTGGTATCTCGAAACAACGTGGATCTAACGGAATCGGAATCTGCATCAACAGACTCAACCACTGAGGCTGGCATAGGGGACAATTGATGTTGAACGTGACAATCAGGATTCGGTGACAGGTGATCCCCAACATCGGCTGTTTGCTCCTTATTTGGTGATTTTTTAGGAGTCACCTTAGACATTAACAAAGCAGGATTATGTGAACAAATGGATTTGCGGCTTTTACTAGCTTTAGGCAAAACAAGCTCGGATTTCCTTTTCCGTGTGTGCTATCGCCCAAAAAAATGCCCATTTTGTAATTTACGGTGCTGTCCCTGATTATCGGGATTTTTTTTCCGAGTTGAAATTGATGAATTTTGTGCTGGGATTGACCACTCCTAGCTTGAATTTGCAATGTCTTCAACTAAAAGTATACGTAAGTGTTCCCCGTGCTTACGAATCTGAACATTACCCTCAGTTAGGACATAATAAATTTCATGAGACAATATTTTATTTATCGTCCCAGCCAGCCATAGCTTATCGGAAATTTTGTAAAGTTATGGTACCAAATGGGGGTATTTACTTGGTACTTGTGCAACTTGCGATGTTGAGTGATTTTAATTTGGTAGTGCTGAGCACTTTTAACTTTTGAATAGGGTCAGGAAATAGCAAATCTAAGCATGATTTAAACTCACGATTGAAATATCATTTAGCTGATGTCGCTTGAGTTGTAGCACTGAGTGTGATACGTGAGGATTCGATATCCCATTTACACTATCCTGAATTCCGTGACCATCACGCCTTGCAGCCTTTTGGACGTGTTTGAAATTTTTGACATAAGCTTCTATGAGTCCATTGACCCACGGCGTAAAATGCAGGGCCTGTTAGGTGTCGGATGCCTTTTGACCTAAGTTAATTTCGGAATTGGCCCGACATCCACTGAGCTCCATTGTCGGTTACTAGACAGTCAATTAACCCGTATTCAGCAATATGGGTATTAAAAATCTCTATGACTTTTTCTGAAGTAGTTGTTTAGCTTTGGGTAAAAACGGAATTTTGCTGTACGCGTCCACTATAAAGAACATGAATTGTCCAAAGGACCCCAAAAGTCGGCGTAGAATCTGGCGTTTGGCTAGAGAGGGTATTCCCAGGTGTGTTGTGGACCAGGAGCTTGACTCCTTAAATTCTTGGCAATTTGCACCAGACTTGACTTTTTTTCTCTATTGCTGTGTAGATAGACGGCCACCAGATTTTTGCTCGTGCTAAACCTTTTAATTTTACAATACCAAGGTGTGAGCTGTGTAGGTCACGAAGCAGTTGTTTTTGCAAGGCTGATCGCCAAATTAAAGTGTTAGGTTCTACAGTTAGGTTCAGTGCATCTAATGAAATAAGGCTGCAAATCTGGAGCATTAAAGTGACTGGTCCAGCCATGCACAGAAGTGGGTCCTTATGACTTTCTGTAACCATGGTTTCCTTTAGAACTGGCAAATTCGAAATAGTTTCCAAAGCTGAAATGTTGTATTGCTCCTCTGCCTCCTCAAACTCTTCAATGTTGGGGAGAGGGAGTCACGACAATGCATCCGCAGTTACATTTTCTTTACCTGGTATACGTTGAAAATCATAAAAATACCCATTCAGAAGGACTGCCCAATACTGAACCCTTGTTGGTGCCATTTGAGGTAAACCATTCTTACGACCATAAAACCATAACAGAGCGTTTTGGTCAGACTGCAAAATAAATTTCTGCCTATAAATGAGGCTACAGCCTACCCTGTAGGGACTTGCATCACAGACTAGTTAGTTTATTTTGGGGTCACTGTGAACCAGCACATTAGAGTTAATAAAAAGTTCTTTGACTTTCTCCGCAGGTTGGTCGCACTCTTTTCCCCAAACCCATTTGACCCTAGGGCTTTGTTAAGGCCGGGTGACTGGGGCCAGAATGTTATCCAAGTTAGAGAGGTATTTGGAATAATGGTTCACAAACCCTGGAAAGCTTTGACGCTCATGAATACTGGTTGGATTGGGAGCTTTAGTAATGGCTTCGATAACCTCTGGCAACGTATGCAAACCTTCAGCATTTATCATGTGTCCTAGGTATTTTAATTTAGGGTGCGACAGCTTACACTTATCGATACCAAGCTTAGCACCTGCATCTTGAAGCACGGTCAAAAGCTGGTTCAACGATTCGTCATGTTTTCTTTTTCTTTTTCTACTAACTAAAATGTCGTCATAAAATGGCAGACATTTGGTAATTTTGCTAGTAATTTGTGTCATTACCCACTGAAAAATTCCTGGACTTAAGGCCAGGCCTAAGGGCACTCTGAGCCATCTGAAAAGTCCTAGTGGGGTGTTAATCGTTAAGGTAGCTTGAGACTCCTTATCTAGCTCAATTTGCAGGAAGGCATCCTTGAGGTCGATAAGACTAAAGGTGTCACTCCCTGCCAACTCACTAAATAACTCTGCGGCCATCGGGACAGGATAGTGGTCGACCTTGAGTTGTGGGTTCACAGTGGTCGTATAATCCCCGATCACTCTAATTTCTTCATTAGCTTTATGAACTACTACGATCAGAGTCTCCCACTCTGATGTTTCCACAGCCTCCAGGATTTCCAGGCCCACTAAGCACCCGATTTCCTGGTTCACTCGATCTTCAATGCAAGGGGGATGGGATGCACACATCTGTAAACAGGTTTTGCATCTGCTTTAAGCTGAATTTTAGCCTTTTAATTTTTAAACTTTCCAAACTCAGGACCAAAAAGTTCACGAAAGCCTTCTTGAATCTTTTTGGTGTCGACAGTTGGATGGTTAACTCTAACCTTTTTGGCTCTTTTAACCTTGGTTTGAAGGTTATAGTAAGGAATATAATCAATCCGAAAAACTGACAACCAATCCTTACAAAGCAAGGCTGACTTATAACCATTGTATCAAAATACTCGGTATGACTCGGTTACTTTAGGTTAACTACATACATGGCTTTGTCTTACCCCTCAGTGTACGAGTGTATAGAGTAAGGACTAATAAATTTGAAGTGGTACATTTGAAAAGTATGTATTATACCAGTCCATGGAGATCACTATCCCATCTGCTCCGCAATCGAGTTCCATAAGTAACTTGACCCTGTTCAGAATAACTGGAATGAGCCACTTATGAATTTTCATGGAGTTAACGATTTTTGTTGTCATTGTTACTTATTACCACAGTGTTGTTTTCTATAATATAATCTTTACCGTACTCGGAATCGCTATCAGTACCACTGTCAAATTTATTTAACACTACGTTGTTATCCGAGCACTGTCGGAGTTCTTGACGATCCGATTCACTTTTTTCTTGTAACTGTATTTGGTCTTACTTTTAGTTTTGAGTGTAGAACTTTAGCTTGGTTTTGAGTTAACTTTAGGAGGTTTAGTGCTTCTACTACTCTTCCTACAGACAGCTTTAAGATAACCTTGGGTATGGTAACGGCCACAAATGTAGTCTTTTAAACTTGCACCGGGATTTGACATCTCTGGTGCGGCTGCAGCAAGAACAAGTAATATCACTAGCAGATTTGTTACGAAACTTGGACTGTTTAGCTCTCTGAGTAACAAAATTACCTGATTTAGCAGTTGAACGAATTTCTAACTGATCAGCTTTGGCTGATTCTACGGACAATGCTAAAGCAACTGTGGCTTTTAAGTCTAGGGTTTCCTTCAATAATTCCATTTGTATGTGTTTAGAACGCACCTCCCGACTAGCTTGTCCCTGATCATTTGATTGTTAATTTCCTTGATTTTGTCGAAATCACAATGTTTTGTAAGCATTTTTAAGCTGAAATATACTCATTAATCGTTTCATCTGTGTTCTACAAAAAACTTGACACATTCCGACACAACTGATGGTAGTAGCTCCACATCCTTTAGTATTGCTTTAACCAAAACGGCTAAATCGCTTGGCTCCTTAGGTGAAATAATGTTCATAATTCTATCAAACATATTTTTTTCCGACTGAGGCTATCAAGACGTCAATTTTGTCAGTGTCGGCCACTTTTTTACCTTAAGAAATAATTTATACGGTTAGAATACTTATCCCAAGTATCCGTTTCGGGATCGAATACCGCATCAAAACCAGACGATTTCCAGGACATGTCTGAATTGCAATCTTTCGCGTTTAAATTTAAATTTGAAATTAAACTACCATTAGCAACTGCATTAACAGCATTTGCAACATCAACGTCCACTGGGACGCCACAGCAGGAGGTACAATAACCTCACCCATAACTGGCATAAATATGCCTTCAAAAGTATTTACCACATAAAGTACTTAAACAATTCAGAAAATAAAATCTTTTAACTGAAGCAACTCAGACTACATAAATTATTTAACCACTAAGCCAAATTTTAGGAGTAGCCTACCTAGTTTTAAATTTCGGTTGCCTACCACAAATTTTATTTGTTAACATTACGGACTAGGCTGTAAACTTAGCTTTACTAACACTACTAGCGGTTTCGAAAGCAACACTATGGGCCTATGCTACCTACACGACGACCAAGTTTCACCAAATGAATAACGGGTAAAATTAAAAAAATAATTATCTCTCGACCAGCCACGATAAAGGCATGACTCTATTGCATTGACAAGGCCTAATTTAGTTGCGTTTATTCTAGGCTAGTCCACTTTATAGCACTGGTGGGATAATCTTGCTAACGCGTCGCATTAGGTCGCAACCCTTAAACAAATTAAGCTTTGTCAACGCAATTGCCTCCCCCTGTTCTAGTATTAAGGTACAGATTTTAACTATAATTAATCCGCACCACACACAGTTCTACAACTCAAACAATTCACTGAAGTTTTTCAAGATTTTAAATTAACTCCCAACTCGGGTACTAATTCTCCTGGTCAAAATAAAAAAAATGTACCAAGCTTACTGCAAATTCGGAGCACTGGAAGTTGCAGCTGCAGTTGCAGTTGCAGTTGAAGCTCTACTGGGGTATCGGCTCGTCGCCATTCTGTCATGTCTTAACCCTGAGACATTGTGGGTTCTACCCCCAGCAAAGTAACTACAGTTACACAGTATTTAGGCAAGCAAAGGTGTGGACATGTTTTAATGCAGACAGGGCTTTTTATAACTTTATGTCATGTGATACGATGTGTCACATGTCAGTATGACAGTATATGTGCACAGTATAAGTATGGTAACTCTTCTATAGGCTATGGCAGTATGTTAGTCTGGGTATGGGTTAACATGTAGGATATAGGTAATGCTAAACCGTGGTGCCGTAAGTAACTACACCACAAGTGTCACAATGACCAAAATATCATCCTTCTCCAAGGTTACAACTAGCATGGAAAATCGGTTGCAGAAGGACCCATGATCCTCAACATTTCCATAATCCCATAAACACCAATTGTCTGATAACTGCTCCAAGTTCGACACACAAACCAATCATGATCCTACTAGAAACTATGCCTCCAATTCCGAAATCTACAAATCGCCTCGAAATTGGGTTTTGATGTCATGATTTGCTCAGCAACCCGAAGCAGACAAAATTCTCCTCATTTGGGCTAAAGACATCGCAATGTTTCCTCCAGACAAATTTTTCTGCCATTCACTAATGGCAATTCAACAGTGATCGTGAATTCAATCACTCCACTCTGAATTACTTCCGTGCACGACAACTCAAACATGAGAATTACTCTGCCCAAAAATGCTGCTTCATTGGAAAGGGTTACCTTACTGGTTCTGACTTCACAAACAAGTGTGAGACCCCATTCAAAATTGTGAACTGTGAAACCCAACTACGAAATTGCACATCTCTGAGAAACAAAACCTTTTTCTTTCAAAAAAATAAACATAATAATACTAATAACACAGTCGCACCGTTCACCTTGATGAAGATTCGAAACTGCCAACTCTCCAAACTACCCCCATCATAGCAGAAGGTCAGCAACACATCATAAGACAATTGACAATTTAAACCTTCATCAACCATTTTTAGAAAAGAAAACAACGACAGATGAATGGAATAAAACAAGAATTGGGAAATAAATAAATAAAACCCCAGGAGCAAACTAAAAAAAATTAAACCAAATATTTCAAAACAGACGAAAGAATCAGGACCTTGTCTGCTCGCCACTCCCCTTCGGCCCTATGCCAAATAAAAAGTTTTTAAAGAACAAAACCTAACTTCTCCAAAGGGAATACATTAAACAAAACAAGGGAAAGGTTATTTTGAAAAAATTGAAAGACAGAATCAATGGCACTTCTACTGTGCAACACATTACAGAGATGTTAAACAAACTCCAAACTATATCTTATCATAGATCTGTACCTTCTACAAATATGTAAAAACCCCGGGCAGCAGTACAGCCTTATCGCCCAATTGATACTCCATGTCTCGTGGAAGATGGAAACGGTGACGAACAACACCAAGAT
The DNA here is from genome assembly GCA_023313725.1 of Lithobius niger. Classification (NCBI taxonomy): domain Eukaryota; kingdom Metazoa; phylum Arthropoda; class Chilopoda; order Lithobiomorpha; family Lithobiidae; genus Lithobius; species Lithobius niger. Next base: position 114,220 of record JAHWFP010223118.1, on the reverse strand, counting down.
GGTGACAATCGACAAGCAAGTGTCAAACCGTTAGTGGCCGTCGACACCAATGGCGTTCAGGAGGGATAAACCCCTCCCCATCAAAAGGAAACAGTATAAGTTTGGGTGTGACCAATTCTTAAATGGATCAACATTACCTCTTCACAGCGACTGCGGCGACAAGTCGAGTGCCATTCCTGGACATTATATCCAATAGTCCGCAATTTATTGGAGTCTTGTCTGTCCCATAAGGCTTGCCAAAAAATGTGCAATCTCGGACAAATAGTTGGAAAGGCAATCTATCCCAAGGCACTTGAACTCAAAAGATTCATCTTAATCCAAAGAAAAATTCAAGAAGAAGAAAATCAACCGTCACATCCACAAATCAATTAACCTCGCAAATCATTGAACGACAACAAACCAAACATCGAAGGAAACTGAACATCATCAAACTTGAAAACACAAATGAATCCTCTCCGATCAACAAGGTAATCTATAGGCTCAGTCAACCACCAAAAACCTCTTGACAAACCAATGCAACCCCCTCCCCCCCAAAAGAAACACCAAGAATTCCAAAAAAAAAAGAATCCAAAATCAAGGAGTCTGTGACTCCAGGGATTGCCAGCTTGAAACCCTAGGATACTCGCCAAGGTTGTGCTCGCCACCAGTGTTGACGAGGTCTTCTTATTAATACAAAAAGTAACAGGTAATGTACATTCTCTTACGGCAATTAGAAAGACAAAATTGCCGGGGCCACCAGTAATTTTTTGTTTCTGTTGCCTCTGAAAATATACAATACCCCACCTGCCCTCTTGAGTCGCCACCATGAAAAATCGAGAGACAACAAAATATGCCATGCTTTCGCGGCTGGCTCTTTTATAGGAGGGGTGCGTGCATGTGCATTCGGGTAACCAACTGGCCGGATCCAAACAACTTAATTTCTCTAGGGTAAAACAGCATTACGAGGACGAAATGCAAAAATTAACAGGTAATGTATATTTTCAGATGCAACAGAAACAAAAATAAGTAGGTGGTCCCCGATATTTTTTTCTAATTCTTCCTGTTGTTTCTTTTTCGACCCCATCTTGACGGGCCTAAAAAATGTATGACTCTACCTCGAGAGCGTCGAAAAAATTCATGACCCTTGAATTTGCTCTTATCCTCATCCTGGCTATAAATAATGACCGGACCCTTAAGGGGGCCTGAAGGCTAAATAAATATTTTGTCCAATTTTTTTCTGTGGCATAATTCGATAGCCTGGTGTCTGTTGAACGTTTCTGCAATGTATTTTTACGACTTTCCTCCTCTAACATCACGAAAATAGATATTGACCGCAGATTTCGCAGATTTCCAAACTTGTCAATTGAGCCTCTCCTGTGCTACTGCAGATGTGCTGGAAAAGTTGTACAAAAACTGTAATATTCTATGTACTAGATTTTGGTTTAAAACAGTGGCCAAACATAAAACTAGAGCTGAAAAAATTGGATGTGTTGCTGGCAAGCTGTGTGAACGTGGTTTAAAATGAATCGACATGCTGCGCATCATACATAGCTCACGAAAGCTAAAAATTTGACTAATATCAAAATTGAGAATGTAAAGAATGTAAAAAAAAGTGGTATAAACAGTCTCAGGATAAATTTACATTCCTGAAATGCTTGCAAGTATATGTTTGTACTGCATTTGTGTCATTCTTCTGACATAAATAAGTTTCTCAACTTTTAATGCATTTTTACTGCATCTTTTTTCTGCAGTGTGCTGCTATACATAATGTACCTTCTCGCAAACTACTCGTCCGATTCTCGAATATTTTTTTGTTTGCTCAGTACACCCGTTGGAGTAATCTTAAATTCTGAAATTTAACAATATCTAGAGCAAGCAGCTTGAAAGATCGTTAAAAGTTACGCGAAAAAATTTAATTTTTTTTTATGGAAAATTTTGAGAAAAACCGTGCATTTCAACCGATATTTTTAACTATTTTTTTGTTAGAGCATTTTAGATCAGGGAAAGCTACAGTTCCGGTCAAAAAAACGCCCTTTTTCGTTTAATTGAGGGTAGTAATAACAACCATGGAGAAAATCTGTTATCTCAAAAACTACAGGACGGCTTTTCATGAAACAATGACTGAAATGCTTATTAGATTGTATACTTTATTTCTACCCTTTTTAAATACTACGTTAACTGAGTGAAAATAATTGGCCGAGCGAGAAAAACTTAATGATACTAGATGATATATCGTAAACCAGTGGAAGGATTTTCATGAAACAAAGACTGAATTGCATATTATCTTTTTCTGCTGAATATTGCATGTCATACGTATAGAAATATAGCACATATCATTAACACTGGCGATAGCCAGTGTTAGTAAGGGTCAGCCTAGGGTCTCTGTGTTAAACTCTCAACTTTGAGAGCTTATAACGCCGTCAAAAGTGAACATTTTAAAACCAAATTTGGAATCCAGCCTCGACTAGGCAAGGCCTCTCTGCAGGCCAAAATTTGTGAAATTCGGTCCAGCCAAATCCGAGATCCAGAGAGAGACCAAATAGACAACTTCTTGTTCTTCTGCTTCTTCTTCTTCTTGTTCTGGGGATACTTTCGTCTGTCCTCTCTACAGGTCAAACAACACCACCAAAAATCATGGGAATAGGCTCAAATCATAGCTTCCTATGTGAACATGTGCCTTTTCAAGGTTATTTTAGTTTAACTGAAGTAATTATTTAGAAAAAGGCCATCACGTGCTAACTGAAACAATGCTTTTTTGCTGATTAAAAAACAAATTCTCCCTACTGTAACGGAATTCTCCCAACGTACGATAGGGAGCGTTCACAAATTATGTAACGCCTGGAGGAGTTCAGCAAATGTGTTACCATTTGTTACGATGGGGAAGGGGGAGTATGATGAAGTTATAAGTAACACACTAATTGTTTGCTACATTTTTATCTACATTCTTTTAGCTAAACTATTTTTCTTACATCTGTTTAAGGACTCACATTCAGGGTAGATACGAATCCTACACCATAGCATGTATAATTGGTTCCACTGTTCACCGTAGATAGGAGTCCTATTTCCGGTTCAATATACTCTTCTTACCTACGTCTAGCACGGGGAAAATTCCTATTTCTTTCTGATTTTGCACATAGACGAGCAAACTATTAGGTGTTGTTCTTTTTTTTTTAGGGAGCACGAACCCAAACTGCGCCGTCAAGCTCTTAGTTGATACTATTCGGCAGCGTTAATTTTAAACATGGAACTGGAGAGATGGAGTCCTCACTCTTCACGTGTACTGCAGTGTTTTTGGTTGTTCCTTTTCTATTTTTTTTTCAAGTAAGGAAGTATTTGACGAAACAGATAATTTTTTTTTGTGGAGGTTGGGGGGGGGGCAGAGGGAACTGTTCCTTCCTGCTTTTTTTTTCCAAATATGGTAACAGATGAGAAAGTAGGTTTTTTTCTTTTTTTGGGGGGGAAGGGAATAACTCTGCTCCTACTATTCATTTCCAAATAAGGAAATCGATGACAACCGGATTTTTTTTTTTGGGGGGGGGGGAAGCAGGGGATAGGTGGAAGGAAGGGAATTACACACCGCTCCTACATGTTTTTTCTAAATAAGGAAATAGACGACAAAACAGTTCTTTTTTTTTGTCCGTATAAGGAAACAGGGACGAAATTTTTTTTGGGGGGGGGATGGGGTAGGGTTGCTCGCTACTATTTTTTTTCAAAATAAATACGCCTCAAACGGAAAGACGCCTCACATTCAGTGCAGATTCGGAGCCTACATCGTAGCGTGCATAATTACCCCACGGTTGGGTGTAGATGGATCCTACAATCTCCAGATGAATTTACTGCCACTGGGAAATTCTGATTTCTTTTGGATTTTGCACATGACGAAGTAGATATTAGTTGATATCAAATGAAACAATGAATGCACCATAGTCGCAGTTACACTGTAATGGCAGCTATCTTGAAATCGGGGCCATTATGAAATTATGCTTATTATCGTTCGACTTCCTTCAAATTTAGAACAGAGACGAAATAGTTGATATCAAGTGAAACAGGGAATTTGCCATCGTTGGTAGTAATATCTATTGGCCATCGTCTTGAAATTTGGGATCCATTTTGAAATTATGTGTATTGTCCTATTTCCTCCAAATTTAGGACGGAGATGATACAGTTGATACCACATCAAACAGTGAACGTGACATCGTTACTAGTAATCTCTAATGGCCACTATCTTGGAATTTAGTGACCATTTTGAAATGATGCTTATTGTCATCTAATTTCCATCAAATTTAGAATGAAGACGATATTAACAGTTGAAACAATGAATGTGCCATCGTCGTTATTAATCTGTAATCCTCGCCATGTTGTAATGAGTCAGCCATTTTGAAATTATTCTTATTAGCCTGATTTCCTTCAATAAAAAAATGAAAAACGTGGAAGAAAAATTAAAAAGGAAGTTTTACTCAAACTGTAAAGTGGGTGTATAGTGCATTCTTCTCGGTGCAGGCAGTAGCCTACCGTCAGCTGCCTGTTTTATAGTTTAGGTAGAATTCTAAAAGTAACAGGTATTAATAAACAAAAAACGGAACGTTAAATGTTAAGAGTAAGGGTCTAAAAGTCAAAACCTAGAAGGAACACGGACAAGCTTTTACAGTCAGGGTCTAGGTGTAAAATTTTGTCAGTAAGAGGCTGATAAACATTAGACCCTTACTACCCGGTAGCCAGCTTTCGTCCTTAGCCTTAGACCCTTACTACCCAGTGGCCAGCTTTCGTCCTTAAAAATAGGAAAGCAGTCATATACATTTTGACGAAAAACTGTAAATCGTGTGATGATCCAGTGGTAGTATGGTGTACGTTTCCTGCTTTGCTTTATGTTGAAAAGTTTAATTTTTGGTTTGGTAACATGACAGAACATACACAGTAAAGAGGATTATTGCTTGTCATCAGTTACCTTAAAAGCTATGAAATTAGTACGAAGACAGCTTTAAAAAAAGTTCTTTAAAGATATTTCAAGCACTAAAATCTGCTAAATACGTACATTCACACTTGCCGTCCGAATAGGCTAGAATTAAATTTACAAAGTTGGATTTACAAAATTGGCTTGATGAATCATTAATCAAGCCCAGTGTTAGTGGAGATGCGTTTCCTGCTTTGCTTTAGGTTGAAAATTTTTTTTTCGAATTAGTAACAGGACAGCGTATTCGCAGCAGAGAGCATTATTGGTTATCCTCTACCATAATGTACGAAAAATAATCAAAAATTCTAAAGCAGCAAAAGACAAAATGAGAAACTTCACAAGAAAATTATATTCTTAAAGTTCCTTAACGATATTCTAAGAACAAAGAAAACCTGCTATAACCGTTCATACACATGTTCTGTCCGAATAGACTAGAACTAAGAGCTAGCCACCGGGTAGTAAGGACAGTCCTAGACCCTGACTGTCAAAGCTTGTCCGTGTTCCTTCTAGGTTTTGACTTTTAGACCCTTACTCTTAACATTTAACGTTCCGTTTTTTTATTAATAACAATTAATCCAGTTTTTGTTTTTTCAATTCTATCCAGTAATTTATAAGATATGTTATTATTATCAACTCGTGCTGCTCGCTCGGCCAATTATATTTGGCTACTTACCATTACATGTAATACGTATAGGAATATAGCTGATAGCATAATAAGCAACCCAGTTTTTGTTTCATTCAATTCTGGCCAATAGTTTTCGAGATATCAACATTTTCGTTCAGAGTCACATAACATTAATCCTGCAACTTCTTTCGTATAACGAAGGCATTTTTTTTAACCTGAACTGTACATAAATTTTTTAATTTGCAACACTTAAAAAAGTTTGGCTCGAAATTTAAAATTGTTAAGCTTGTCTTAAAGGTCTATCAAGTACCTACCGACATGCAAATTTTCATAACGCTACGTTGAAGTAGAACCTTACAAAAACCCGGACCACTGCACTGTGACTGAGGTTGGCGCTAATGACCAAGTTGTCGACGCGCCATTAAGCCTCAATTCCCCCCCCCCCCTCACAAAAAATTCGTAAAGTTTAGCCCTCATGCTACCTTAATAATAGCGGTAAAATCCAAGGTAAAGTGGACAATGTGGAGATTTTACAACGAAAACGGAACCAAAAATAAATGACAAGAATGCAAACTGGGTGAATGAAAATTCGTTTTTGAAATTGTACTGGTGACGGGTATAATGAGCGTGTGGATGTTTAGGATGATATCATTCTTCTCTTTTTTAATAATACTTCAGGGTTGTGAGAATGCATTAAATAATATCGAGTAGATGACATTGTGTTGAAAATATTTCAATGTCTGGCATTAATCGAACACCAAAGTGCTCCTTGTAAGCACCAGAAATGGGCGATATGCCTCTACTTGAATAATCTAAGATAACACGTCATCCTCTATCTGACTCGAGATTAGTACACGTTTAGTAAACGGCAAATACTTAGTTCGAATCCCTGCCAGGGCAGCTGACCTTGCTTTCTCATACAAGTATGCCTCAGTTGGGGATGAATGCAGCCATTTTTTATCATTTATTTTTTAAACTTATTTACATTATTTCAAGTGTTTATCTTACTGCATGCTTATTGTTTTGTATTTTCGTAGAATGCCCAAAACCAGTACCCAACCTTACTCCTGCAGTGCCTACATCTCCCATTGCCAAACTTGTTGGATCGATTGTTCGCTACATGTGCACTTCAAGTAGTGTTGATGGACTGTATCGAATTTACGTCTGTAATAACACGTTCCAGTGGGAACAGCTTGTCGAATACTCTTGTAGTAAGTATTTTAGTTTATTTTTAAATACATTGATCCAAGGGTGGATGGGGTAGAGGTAATATCTGGGTTGTCTTTACCGCAAGCTATGCACAATGGCAGTAGTTAAATGAGACTCAGTAAATGTACTTAGAACGGCCAAACTAGGTCAACTATGCAAATTAATTTTTCTATCGAATATGGTTTTAATGCTGGGCCATTCTTCCAATCAAACAGTAGCAATGAGTGTTAGATGGCCTGTACGTTTAACTGCTACTTTATGCAAACAATTTTCATGCAGGGAAAGCGCATTACTATCAAACAAAATGCACCACGTTTTTCCCTTTTAAGGAGCATAAATTTTACTTTATCTTAAATTAAAAATACAGTTCGACATGAATTTTGAAATAAGCTTGTGTGTATCAACAATTTAACTTAATTACGCAGACAATACAGTTAGAGATTTAAAAAATAATAATACAAAAATACAAAGCAAGTATAATGCCAAACTGCTTACTTGAACACACAAATTAGACAAATATATTTAAATAATAAAAATAAAAAATACAAATGCATTCATGCAATTTAAATATTTTCAGAAAGCAACCACTCTTTCACGTCCTTTTTCACCTTACTAACACTAGTCAGTTTCTGTAATTTTTTGTGGCAAATTGTTAAAGATTTTAGGGATATAATATTTTTTTTTGTCTTTTTTCCGAAATTCATTTTCCCAAACCAGTATTTCATACCTTATATTTTCTCCTAAGTATTCCATTATTGATGCATCATAATTTCTGGTCAATATTGATACCAATACTGGTCTGACGTCGCCCAACCCCAGGAAGTCTAACTGAAAAAAAAAAGATGTTCTTGTTCGGGTTATGATTCAGCTCACATTAGTATGGCGGTTCAGTAGCGGTTTTTTTCAGAAAATTGAAATTGTGGTTTTGTAAAGTGAGTTTGCCTCTTTATAATATTATTGATATGGGAGGTCAGATTAATGTTTTCGTTGATTAATAATCCCACGTCTGACATTTCTGTTACTTCATATAAAATGCATACAGTTGTCCCAAAAAACAGTGATGTCAAGGGTTTTTTGAACTGATGTTTGTAGGTGTATGTTTAATATTCATACATGGCTCCATGCAGTAAAAAGATTAATATCTTGTTGAATTATAGATCGAAACTTGTGAAGTATGTCCATTATGAATTTTTTATCATCAGCAAATTTCTTTTAGGTGTTTTGCACTTGTTCTCCAAAATCATTGAATTACAGTATAAAAAAAAGTAGGTGGCCAAGAACCGAACCTTGTATTGTTTGGGGATGAATTTTTCCTGCTGTAACAACTGCCTGTGTTGTACGCAAGAGCCATTTCTCAATTCAGGTTAAAATTGGTCCTTGTATGCCAAACTAAAACTCGAGTTATCGTTTTAACTTTGGAGATGATTAACTTGTGAACACATTCATTCACACTCGACAGAATCAAACATTTTGGATGTAGCGTATCCATGTATTCATATGTATGCCAAACATTTGTAACTTGCAAAGAGGAAGATCATGGGGGATTTGGGCAAAGGCTTTCACGAGATCTAAGCAGAAAATACCCAGTGGTGTACCCGAGTCTAGTAGCATAAAAATACGTCGGCATAAAAATTGAACAAGTTTGTTATTGTCTAGAAGCCCGGATGGAACCCATGTTGATTAGAATGTATATCATGTGACAGGACTAAATCTAAAATTTGTTGGAAAAGAATTGTTTCAAAATTATTCCCTAGGTATGATGTTACACTGATTTGTCGATAGTTTTTCTAGATTTGGGCCATCACCTATTTAAAAAACTGAGGCAATAGTTAAGTCCATTGTGGTGGTACATAACCTTCGTAGAGTAATTTATTCAACATTTTAACCAAAATTTGACATTAAGCTATGACTACATTTAATTAGAACACTGACAGGTATGTAGTTCTGACCTGTGGCCTTTAATGTCTTCAAATGAGAAAAAGTTGTTAAAATAATTTTATTTGTATAAATTAGTGGTGGATACTTATAGATACTATCAAAGTGTTGAACACTTGGAATAAGCTACCACCACACGTTATCAATGCAACCTCTGTTCTGCAATTCAAGCAGCGCCTTAACACTGTGCTCCCAAATTTATCAGTCCCTACTGTTACAAGAACTGGTAACTTTGTGGCTCACTCGGTGCCTAAAGCATTTTGTGCTTCCTACCGAGAATCTTTCAATTTTAATTTCAATTTAAAATGAAATGGGTACTAAACTCACGTTCTGCAAAATGCCAACCGAGAAATAAAATGTGTTGTTTTGTAAACTTTTTTGAAAAGTTCTGCTTAAAAGGTCAGCCGTGGTTTTATTGTTATTGACAAGGTTTGTAGTCATATCATCAAGTAGTATGCCAATAGTTGATTTACCTTTTTTTTTGCAATTTTTAAAATGTTGAAAAATTGGCTTACTATTTTTGCATGTGAAGGATAGAAGGTTAATTTCATTTTGTTTGTTGTCTCATTTATTTTTGGTTTGACTTTCCGTGCGGGTTTTTCTTTGTATTTGTTGTTATTTTGTTGTTGAAATTTTGTCCGTTTCGTTTTTTTTTATCTTGAGTGTCTGATGTCTTAGCCAATTTAGGTTGTTGTTGAGTAGAGAGAACAATTTCGTAAATTGGTTTTTGTAAGAAGGTAGAGAATGGATACCTTCTTACAAAGGTTTTGACACTACACAAGAAATCAAGTTGTGTGAAGTGGTATATTGTCTGGATATTGGGTAAGGAATGGTTTGACTGATCGTCATGATCACTTTTGGGCATTTTTCCTATATGTTGAATATAGTCAACAATTTTTTGGTTCTGTAAAAAATGCAAGATTAAGTATCGACTGTTCCCTGGTAAGGGGCTTAACAACAGTATTAGTTCGATAAATTGTGCAGATTCAGTTTCTGATGTACGTCTGTCTATTCCAGTCGTCATGTCAGAAATTAAAATCTTCCACCAATACGAGATGCATTCTGGGCAAATGTTCTTTTATTAATAACAATAAAATTAGATAAAATTGGGTGATCTGTATACTACACAAACCACTTATTCCTTACTCAAGTAGGGCATCTATTCCATCTCCTCCCTCCCCCCGGAACTCAATAGACCTCCTTCCTGAATTTCTTGAACCCCTAATACCAAGTTGGTCATTGTGCCTAAGAGGTGGTTAGGCCCAGTCTAGTTGCATGAGGAAAGGGTCGGTGACTGAAGACTTTGGGCAAAGCCCTTTCCAGTAATTGACGCCCAGGGTAGTGTGGGAGACTACCAGCCTTCTTTCAGCAGCCTTCGGTGTAATTCTGACGGATTTTGGAGATTATGTCGATTTTGCTGCGATGGTCGGAAGTGTCCAAGATTGAAAGCCCGGTGTTCTCCTCTGACTAGAGTTCTATCTCCTTCAAAATCATCTAATAAGCTTGAAAATTGAGCCTGTTCATCTATACAATCTTTTGTTTGAGATGAAGAGTCCAAAAAATAAATTTAGGAACCCCCAGCCTACCTCCCTAGTTCCAACAAAATGTCTGGGTTCACCACAGAACCTTACTACTTACTCTTAGTCAGTGTTGGAAAAAGAATAGTCTTTTGGCCTATGTATGAGCAGAGCCTATAATTTGCATTATCATGTGTTTATTAAGCAAGCTTGAGGCAAAACGATCAAACGAGGGCCAAAATAGTAAACGAAGTAATTTTTTTTCTCAGTGATCATGATACGACAATGTCAAATAAAATTCGGGTGCCCTCTAAGCCAACCGTTGTTCCTATACTAAAAAAACCCAATTATTTGCAGAGTGTCTCATGGATCCAGAAACGCCACCCTATCCTATCCATATGGATGTTATTTATTATTACAACTCGGAGCACGGCTATTACGTAGGATCAACGGTCAAGTACAAATGCAGCCACTTGTATGAATCTGTCATCATAAAAGAAGTAAAATGCACCAATGCTGAGGTTGGCCAAGTCAAAATGTGGAAACTCTTGAGCGAACGACGCAAATACCTCCACGGACAGATGAATGCCAATTGGGACACACTTATTAAGGAAAATTGCCGTAAGTGTTCGGACATGTAAATCTTGTAGCTGGATAGCTTTTTCAAGCATAAGAAAAAAACAAAACATTCACTGACTTCCCAGTAGGCGCTATGGCAAAAACTGTACTTAAAAAGTATACTGTAAACGTGAATTAAAACGGTATCTGTATTTATAAGCTTTAAATGCTTGGCTTCAAGATAAAGAATAAAAACTAGCTAACAGCAAGCACGTAACTGCTTACGCAGCTGTCTTTCTTCCTCTAAGGTTGCTGCTTACGAAGTAAGGTGTTTGTTGTTTGTTAGTTTTTATTCTATAGCCTATAATTAGGCTTGTTTTAGTTTTTAATTAGTGTTAGCTAGGTATTCAATAAGCAAAGGCAAGAATGATTGGAAAACCCCTGTTGCCCTCTAGATGTGATCTGAAGTACTAGTAATTCTCTCCTTAACATATTTATGCAGGAGGTTCCTGAAACCCCAACTCTACTAAACCTATCAAAACCCTAGCCGCTACGCAGCTTATTTAGCGCTATTTAACTATTTGTAAAAAAAAAAAACTTACTTTGTCAATCTTCTATAAACCAGTAACGCAAACACCTTTAAATACCAATGTCATAACCTCCGACAAGCACTCGAATTATTAAAGTTTTGTCCTAAAAATTCTAAACAACATAAAATAGGAACGGATAAAAATCGTTTAGCTTTTAGCTTTTTTTAAGCCTTCTGCATTCCAAAGGGTTTCTGGTAACTCATCGAACGACTATTGTACATAATAATCATGTAGCCGTTCACTGAATTTGTTGCTTTGTTAAAATGGGCTTAAAGGAACACGTTGTTGGCTTATCTCTTTAAATTTATTTATAACTAGCAGCCATACCCAGCTTTGCCCGGGGTTTTGTTTTGCCCGTGGTTGTTTCCTAGTTTTCGCTCAGTGTTGCCTGAAAGTACAGTGCGACGGGCAGTTTTATTCCCTGTAATACTCTCCCTTTCCGCCAATCCTCTCCCTCTCATCTCCCCACCCACTTTTCGCCCATCCTCTCCCTCCCTTCTCTGTTCCCCTCCTATACACCTACCTGTCCCTTCACTTGCCTACCTCACCTTTGCTAGACTTAGTTGGATTTTGGATGGGTAGTTGAATTAAATAATGCCCTTCCCCTTTTGCGAGATTTGGGCAATTAAAATTGCTACGGTCTCGATCCCAAACAACCCAGAAAAGTATCTTTTAGGTTCAGTTAATGCGTAATATGCTTAGTGGTAACCGACGCACTTCTCCCCCCTCCCTTCCATAGGGAACGGTGGCCTGATGGTTAGCATGCCCGTCTTATGTGCCAGAGGTCCCGGGTTCGAGTTCGGCATCAGCCACCCCTGGCATTTTCGGGAAGAGAAAGGACTTGTGATGTCTCTTGCTCATGTCACTTGTGGCATGTAAAAGAACCTAGGAATTCCCAATGGCATTTACCTAACAAAATTGTCCCTCTCTCCTTCTGGGGCCGTTGATGCGGCTGGGAGCGTGTCGAATAGCTAAGTTAAAAATCTAAGCGCCTTCCTCTCCCAATGTCTTTATTTTCTGAATAGCAGGCCTAACAGAAGCACTGCGCCACACATGGCCATTCCCCGTTAAAGAACCCGCAACTCCCAGTTTATCGCTTTGGCTTCAGTGACCCGTACCGTGTGAAAAAATAACTGTCCTTCGTGCATGACGTCATTTAACACGTATTGCCTGAACGTTGACTGCAACTGGCAATTTTTCTTCCCGCAAGTTTCCCTTTTCCTCCCATCTTCCCCTTCACCTTTTCCCCCTTTCGTTCCATTATCTCCCCAAAACTGATTTAGTACCCATCCCATACAATAACCAAAAATTACATTTTATGTTCAGTTAATGAGTAATCATATGCTTAATGTAACAGACTTAATGCCACTCACACTCCCAATTTCTTTATTTTGTAGCATTAGAATGCCAAGAGTAGAGCTAACAGACGCACTGCCCCCCACCCACGGGCATTTGCAATTCAGGACCTCCTCCCCATTCCCAGTTTATCGCTTTTTCTTGCAATCAGTACCAAGTGAAATATAACTGTCCCTCGTGCATGACGTCATTTAAGACATGTCTCTGCGATAACTGCGCAGAGCAAATTGTTATTCGAGGCAACAATATGCCAATTTCAATTTATTTTCGAGGCAACAACGTACCAGTTTCAACTTCTAGCTAAAGAATCAACACACTCGCCTGTTTCATTGTGGGGGTTCCCTTTTTGGGGGTCATTGTCGTCGTGGTTGTCATCGTTTCTGCTACGAGACTATGGTTTATAATGTAAGATTCATTGTTTCCTTCTTCCACTTAACAAAATGATTAAATTACAATATTCATTAGATGATTATATTTTTTCTTGTCATATATACAGGGTGTAACTAAAAGGTCTGTACAAACTTTATGGGCGTCAAAAATAAGACAACATAGTCCCGTTTTTAGTTACAGCCCTCCCCCTCAAGTTCGTGTTAAAAAGTTGAAAATTGTCTATAACTTTCTGCCTAACTTTCCAAACCAATGCGATTTGATACAGAATTCTTGCAATTTCAATATTTCATAATTCAATGCTAATTTGGAGTCTTAACAACTTAGCGGATGGGACCGTGTGGACTGTGGAGTGGGGGGAGGGGGGTATAACTTCTTTGGTCTTGACGGAAACAAAAATACATAGCTGCATGATGGATACTGTTTCATTTGGTTGTTTTTCTCTTTCTCCCGTGGATCCAAAACGGCCAACCAAAGACGTAAATTTTCAGTAAATCAAGACCAAAGACGTTGTGTCTTTTCTCCTTATTCCACCTCCCATATTTCCCCACCCGCAAATCTGTCAAACTTCAATTTAGCATAAATTATGTAGTACTGAAATTTCAAGAATGATGTACAAAACTGAATTTATTTGGATATTAACTGAAGTGAGATGTTATGGAATATTCTCAACTTTTTACACCGAACTGTAACTAACAACGGATTCATTTCCGGACCCATATCTACGGGACTTTGTGTCTTTTTTTTGATCACAGATTACGCACTGTAAATTAGTACAGACCTTCTAGTTACACCCTGTATAAGCTGCAGTGACACCATGCAGTGCCATACTGAATTAGTTTATTTTTATTTATTTTTTTTACTTATTAATTTCTTTTAGTCAGGCTCCTCCATAAATTGATTTGTGTTAGTTCGGTAAAATAGTGTAATTGTAACTGCTTATAGCAGTATGTATTGACAAAGCATCACAATGAAATTTTGATGACCATTACAAAATCCCTTAGATATTTATTAAATTTGTCTTGTCTTAAAAACGTAATATGCCGAATGACCTCCTCTAGTTGCAACAGAATTTTATTCCTTTGTTTCCTATATTTGGCTCGACCATAAACTAATTTGGCCTACGTTAGGTGTAAAGGTATATCTTAATAATAATGGCGTATTGCAGTAAATGTATTGATAATAAATAATTAATAATGTTTTTAACAAATAATAACTTTAAAAAAGTTTTGTGATCATTACAAAATGTATTAGAACTTTATTGTTTTTGTCTTGTCAAAAAGGTAAGATGCAGTGTGACACTGTCTAGTACCAAGCTGGATCTTTATCAGTTTATTTTGAATTTTTTGTCACCGATTAGTTAAGCTTCTCCATAAATTAATTCAGCTTCATTCGATGTAGTGGGGTAGTTGTAATTACCCATTGCAGTAAATGTATTGACAAAGCTAGGTCTTGCAAATAAAAAAAAACGGCATTTTGCCAAAACTTAGCGTTACGTAGCATATTTTTCCTCCTCACTCAAATTTATGATTTGTTGTTTTCGTTAAATTTCTTTTCAGTGTGCAAAGATGATCCCCCCGAGCCCATGTTTGATATCGGATGGGACTGGTCCAACAACTCCAGACATGAAAACGAAGTTGTAAACTATTACTGTAGCACTGCTATCAGTTTAGTGCCTAACTACAAAAACGTATTCAAACATGTAGCCTACGCTGTTTGTTTGCCAGACAAAACGTGGTCCTTGGAGATGTCCGAGGCATCTTGGGCGGAAATAGTCCAGTACCGTTGTAGTAAGTAGGCAGGATAGTTACAAAATTGCATGTTGCACTGTTATGGTGTGGTCCTTGGAGAATGTCCGAGCAATCGTTGGAAGAGATAAATATAAATAATATAAAAACATTTTATGCACCAGAGCATGCAAAGGGAACAGGAAGGCTCAAGGCTGCCCACTAATACCTGCCCAAGGAAAAGTTAAAGAATAATTAAAAAGCAGGTGAAGGAGAGAAAAAACCCATAAAACACCAAAAGTAAAACTAATTAAGCCCACCTGTCATACCTCGATAACTCACTTTACGAGTCTGGATTTAAAACATGCTAATGACGGAGAAGTCACCACATCTGTGGGCAGATCATTCCATACTTTAACAAAACGATATGAGAAGAAAACTTACGACAATCGCACACCTTAGATTGCACAGTAAGTTTAAAGTGATATCCCTAGGCCTTACTATCATAGTTGATCGAGAAAAAACGACTGTAATCAACACTGCAAAGATCATGCAAATGGGATTAAGTAAGCAAGAGGTCAGATTCCAGCGAGTCAGCCTTTAAAGCCTTTAGAAAATCTCCATACGGTTTATCCCTAAGACTCAACAGACACTTAGTAAAAGATCTCTGAACCGGCTCGACATGGTTATTGTCCCGAATTAAGTGTTGGGGCTGAACGGGACTCACATATTCCAGAATAGGTCTCACATAGACGCAAAAATAGGCAGGATAGTTAAAAATGGTAAGTTGCACTGTTATGCTGTGGTCCTTGGACAATATCCGAGCAATCATGGGAAGAGATATTACAGTATCATTGCAGTAAGTACGTAGGACAGTTACAAAATGACATGTTGCACTTTTAGGCTGCATTCATGGAGGAAAGGCAGCACCTATGCAGACAATAATAGGTTATGCGGGGTAGACAAGAAAGCGGATCGCCAATCTCCCATGCTAGCTGTTTGTGTTTAAGGCCAGCAAGATTCAACAGACGCTTTAGATAGAAACGCAATGCTCACTCGACAATATCTGTGTTACACACGATGTGCACAAGCCTCACAATCCAATAGCACAAGAAGCTTAGAACAAACACCCATGAATTATTTAATTACGTGCACGCTTTTGCGTCAACGAAAGCAGTGAAGTGGCCTTTCGTAGTGGCAGTACGTGATTCGCTATTTTCCTTCCCCAGAATGCAACTTATCAGAGCCAGTACCCACGTACCGCTGCATGGTGGGTGGTCTTTGTTATGTTCCCGACAAATTAACTGACCACATGCAGAAAGAAAATTATCACTTGTGCCTTCCCGCTTCAGCTTTGGATATAAACAAACAAGTGACGCTTTCATGTAGCAAGATTCCTTCTAGAGCAATGCCACGTGCCTCTCTAGGTTCTGTGAGCGTTCCATAAACAAGCCCTTACGCTGCGTTCCCTGAAAATGTTAGGGCAATCGCGAGAGGGAGTACAGTACCGATCTAAAACAATGTCACTGAGGAACATAATTACCACAAGTACATGACCACAATAAAATTTAATATTACGCCTATTCTATCTAGGCCTTGCTCAACTTAATACACACATACAATAATGAGTACGAAATAAACTAACAGCAAGTTTAGAAGTGTCTAAAAAAAATGGTTACTTATAGTAAAAAAAAACCAGTTAAAAGCAAAAGTTGAACTATTTTAGCTCTTGCTTGTTTGTTTTATTTCAAGTTCATTATTGTATACAGGATGGTTAAAAATACGCTACACGTTGAATTTTTCTAAGTTTAACAACCATTCCCCGTCGCTATAACCCTTATCCCTGACCTCAGTAAAGAAATCATGAAATTTTTTCCTGACCTCAGAAAAGAAGGCTTTTATTTGCATTTCAAGTAAGAACGCAAAAGGTAACAAAAGAATGTGACAACCCTGGTTGGTGCGGGAGGGGGGGGGGGACCAAAAAAAATAAAAGCCCTTAATTAGCTTTCAAATAAGACGAAAAAAAAACATTTATTTGGTCATCAAGCAAAATAGCTAAAATAAAGGCTTTTGCAGTATTTGGATTCCAAATAAAAACGCAAAAGGAAAAAACGCATATGACAATCCTGGTTGGTGGGCCCGGGGCCCCCCGCGAGAAACCAAAACAAACAATATGTACGTTTATTTTTTAATTTCAAATAGAAAGAAAAAAAAGCATTTATTTGGCCTTCAAATAAAATAGCTAAAATAAAGGCATTGACAGTATTTGGATTTAAAATAAAAACGCAAAAGGAACGTATCCAAGCCTTAAACGAAGTGATCCCGATTGACGCATTCAATTTTGTGAGGAATTCGTAGATTTCAAATAAAATTAAAAACGAAGTAAAAGCGCATGTGGAACCCTGGGAGGGAGGGGGGAGGACTTTGCCACGGTCCCCCGTCCCCATTGTCGGGCCAGATAGGATAACCTCTAGAAGGCTGACGTTTGACATTTTGTTTCAAACCAGTTATAATGTAAATTAAGTCCATCATTAAGGTTTAGAGACAAAGCAAGATGTTCCAGGTGATTGAATGACGAACAAAGGTGCTCGAACTGTCCTTCTCCAGCAATGATACACTCACTACATCTGCTTTCCACACCTAAGGAAAGCATATTATCCTGTATAAGTCGGGAGTAAATGTCTCAAATAAAGCAGTGATGAGAACCTACAGTGTTGCAATATCCTGTGCTGGTTGAATGTACACCAAATCCCGTACTATTCCCTACACACTAAAGTCCATAAGCGTCAGATCGCACGAACGCGCGGGCCATTCTATCGCACCTCTTCTACCAATCCAGCTGTTCAGAAATTGGCCATCAAGAAGGTCTCGCACCTGTGTTGCATAGTGCGGTGATGCATCATCTTGATGGAAAATAATTTCTGCGGGACACTTTTCCCATACCGCTGGGAAAATCCTGTGTTCTAGCAGCTGACGACATACTGCACCGTTGATTGTTCCATCGAGGAAGAATGGTCCATTGACCCCCCCCCCCCATTCCCAGCCCATATACCTCCCAAACCCAAACGTTGATGCCAGGTGACAGTGTGTATGACGCCTTAGTGACGTGTGGGTTGTCATCACTGTAAAATATGCCACTCAGATGAAATTTGGCTTCATCGGAGTATTATATTCGTTCCATGTTCTGTGGATCGTCTGCGAGGAAATCTAGGAATTCCCCTCAGAACTGAATGCGTCGATCGAGATCATCTTTGTTTAAGGCGTGGATACGCTGTGGATGGTACACCTTCAAGCCTACATCCTTAATCAGCCTATTAACTCAATGTGGTGACACAGCCGTTTGCCGTTCCAACTGATGCTGGGACGTGGTTGGTTCATCAAGCAACACGTGGTGGATCTCGCCGGAATTTTCAATCGTTCGTGCCGTTCGTTTACGGCCAGAATGGTCCTTATGTTGATTTTCCATAGAACCTTTGGCTACAAATTTCTCCACAAAATGTGCTGCCACTGTAGACTGAGATGGAGGTGGGTGAAGATACGTAGCCTGCCAAATCACTAAAACGTCTGATATTTCATCGTTTTGGTAATACCATTTAATAATATTGATACGTTGGTGTAAGTTCATGCATGGCATGTCGTTATGAAATACAAAAAGAAAGTGATATCGAACGAAGCTAATACAAAAGGAACAAACTATATCGCATGATACGTATCAGGTTGTATGCAACTAACTACTGTCATGTCCAAGTGTACGAATCAACCAGTACTACAGTATACATCACACTATCACACTATACTGCATGCCCTGGGGACATCAGGTCACATGACTCACGATTTTGCGAGCAACGGTAGTACAGTAGCTGAAGGGCAACATGCAATATTAACCAAGGTTACTAAATTGGTAATTAAAATCAGCCAATTTAAACTGGGAACTTCTGTCGGATAACGTTACTAGGTCTTTTGTACAGCGAGTGGTGTGGCGACTAGATGCGAATACTTAATAGTTGTTAATTCAGTACGTATCTTGGGCGAATCGATTTCTACAGGGTACCAGGGATACGAGGCCGCAGAAACTACTTTGTAATGCCGCCATACAAGTGGCTTTCCCCATCAACCGGGGTTGCCACATCACCGGGGTGTTTTCCTTTTGCGTTTTTATTTGGAATTCAAATACCGTAAAAGTCGTTATTTACGCTATTTTGCTTGATGGTGAAATAAATGGGTTTTTTCGTCTTACTTGAAATCTAATTAAGGAATTTTATTGTTTGTTTTGGTCCCCCTCCCCCACCAACAAGTGTTATCACATGCTTTTGTTACCTTTTGCGTTCTTATTTGAGGTCAGGAATAACTTTCATGATTTCTATACTGAGGTCATGGATAAGGGTTATAGCGACGGGGAATGGTTGTTAGACTTAGAAAAATTCGACGTGTAGCGTTTGTTTTAAACACCATGTATATGTCATTTAGGTGAACAATGTGTGGATAAGTAGGCTGAAAATTAAATTTTTTGACTGTTATTATGTACTTGAGGGATTGATATTCGTCAGTGACATCGTTTTAGACCATTTTTCTACTGCCTGCACATTTTAGTAAAGTCCTATTGCAGTAAGTATTGGCCGGAAAGAGCTCGAAATTGGCATGTTACAACTACTCGCACGATAAATAATTTTTCTATGTAGAAAGGCTTAATTTTACCAAACAGCTTTAGTTTCACAAGACAATTTGCCTATTTCTTGTTCGTAGATTGCAAAAGAATAATTGCATAGTTACTGATATTGCTATGTACTGCTATGTTCACAGCCCCATCTTTAACACAATATTCTTTGACAACAATAACTCTTGCAAAATTTTACAAGGACGGCACAAAAGCAAGAACTGAAAAAAAAATTAATACTGATGCGTTCCGTTGCGTTTGTTTAACATTCATTCAGCCCATTCCAGCTTTGCCTCGTAATTGTAAAAAAAATTGATAACTAGCCCGTTTGGCTTTTCAGATAGGCTGGACATGATTGCTGTCAAAAACTATACAAAGCAATTTGATATCTCCCCAAAACAACACTTGTATGAATTTTTGTCAAACGTTTTTACTTTTTCGCCAACTCAGTCCAACCGACTAAAACTTCAAAAGTTAAATGAATTATTTGAAAAAAAGGAGTAAGTAATTTTCATATTTTAGATTTGGATTTCACGCTATTTACTCGGTTAGGTTCAATCGGCGAAACAACTTTGCAAGTCGAAATAACTTGGCCAGATTCCTTAACAAGTTTTGTTTTAGGGAGATTTTATGCTTGTTATCTACATTATTTGTCATGTATTATAGCAACAAACCCTAAGTGCTGTACTACATTGTGAAGTGCAGGGTGCCCCATTCATCTCCAATCTACATAATAAGGTCCTTGAGATAAGTATAAGCAAACAATCACCGTGATCGCTTTTCATTCTTCGTGAACGTGGTATGTCTTTGCTACGGTGCCTAACAATTTCGTCTAAACCGTTGATTGTTGATGGGTAAAATGAAAGAATTCGTGTTTCAGCTAAAGGCATATAGTTTCGAATCTAACTAAGCCACGTTGTTGCTTACTTATTTCGTAAATGCGGGCTTTCAGAGCTGAACTGAATTGTTTCAACTTGCACACCAACAATTAATGCGGAGCACAAAGGTTTATCATTGCTATCTTGCATAGTAGCCGGCAACAATAAGGCCTGTCCAAGTGAAAACAAAACAATAATGAGGCATTGTTCGGCCGGGCGATTTGCTTTCTGCGTCTCCCAGAAAACAAAAATGTCTAAAGATTTCAACACCACCCGTCCGTACAACGGACTACAGCAAACAATACAACATTATTAGCCAGCATAATTTTTTCAGACAACGATGCTAGAAAATACATCGACGTGCCAATTTTTAAAACGGTGCATCCACTGACTTGCATCACAGGATGCTCTGATTGAGTGAGTGAAGCGAACGAAAATCAGCGTTTGTTAGCCAGTGCGTGCAAAAATTGGATAGAACAAATTTAACTCGATGAAAACAATCGTTGGCCAGTGTGCACAAAATTGGGATTGAAGTAACTTAATTCGGTGAAACATGGACAAACACATGAGCAACCAAACCGTGCCAGTGTAGCAAACGATGGATGCAGGACCAGCCATGCGTAGCACGGGCTTCTTCTAGTCTACATGATAAGGTCGTTGAAATAAGTATAAGTAAACAATCACTTTGATCAATTTTCATTCTTAGTGCACGTGTTTTGTCTTTGCAACAAACCCTAATTGCTGTACTACATTGTGAAGTGCAGGGTGCCCCATTCATCTCCAATCTACATAATAAGGTCGTTGAAATAAGTATAAGCAAACAATCACTGTGATTGCTTTTCATTCTTCGTGCACGTGGTATGTCTTTGCTACGGTGCCAAACAATTTCTTCTAAACCGTTGATTGTTGATGGGTAAAATGAAAGAATCCTTGTTTCAGCTAAAAGCATATAGTTTCGAATCAAACTAAGCCATGTTGTTAATTTCGAGGCCAGGGCCTCGAAATTGGCACCTAAACACGATGGAATTGCTTACTTATTTCGTAAATGCGGGCTTTCAGAGCTGAGCTGAATTGTTTCAAACTACAAACCAACAATTACTGCACAGCACGAGGTTTATCATAGCTATCTTACAGAGTGGCCGGCAACAATAAGACCTGTCGAAGTGAAAACAAAACAATAATGAGGTATTGTTTTGCCGGGCGATTTGCTTTCTGCCTCTCCCAGAATACAAAATGTCTAAATGTTTAATGTCAGCCAGCCTAAAGATTTCAATACCACGCGTCTGAACAACGAACTTCAACAAGCAATACAACATTATTACCCAGTGCAATTATTTTTCACACAACGATGCATCGACGTGCCAATTTTGAAAACGGTGCATCATCTGACTTGCGTCACCGGATGCGCTGATTGAGTAAGTGAAGCGAATGAAAATCTGCGTTTGTTAGCCAGTGTGCGCAACAATTGGAGTGAACAAACTTAATTCGATGAAAGCGTTTGTCGTCCAGTGAGCACAAAATTGGGATTGAAGCTTAATTCGGTGAAACATGGACATACACATGAGCAATCAAACCGTGCCAATGTTGCAAACGGTGGATCCAAGACCATCTGTGCGTAGCACGGGCTTCCTCTAGTGATTTTATAATAGTCGTATTTCTATAGCATAATTCCAATAACAATATCAACATACCCATACTGCTTTCACACGTAATAATTCGTCGCGGGTCAGCCCAGGGCTGGAGCCAGCCTGGCCAGCCCTGGTCAGCCCTAATGTCAGCTCCGGACGTGCTTTGATTTCACACGTAACTGCTTGAGAGCCAACCCGCGCTCGCTTAGGAGCACCATCTGTCGACAAGGTGGATAAGAGCATGAGTCGGCTTCACTTCTCATATTACGTGTTTTCAGGAGAAGCTCGACAGTAATGTCAAACTAACGTCGCTAAAATGTTTTATTATAATAGCCAAGAATTGAAAAAAGAAAAACAAACTGAATATAGGGAGGACAAAAAAGCCAGGGGAAATAAAAGCCAAACGAAAAAAGATTACAAAATCGTTTCTTGAGAAACTCCCTATCCGGCCTGGTGATTTTCGAGCCAAGACAATTAATGTAACCACCTACGTACCCTATATACAAAACGAAAAACCAGCCAAACCATTTTTGTGTGTTTTAACACTCCCTCCCCAATCCGGCTTTTTTCCGTTTCGTCTTTTCTCCATGTTTTTTTTAAACTTTGATCTTGTACCACGATCAACTAGCTATAAACCCATATTTTTTAAACTTTGTGTTATTGGTAACACCTTTCCATGACACCAAACCTCTTTCCGTTAATTTGGCAAATACTATAATCTAACAGTTGGGTCTCAATTTTATTTCTTGCGTTATTAAAAGTAGGCTAGTTGTTTTTATTTCAATACGGGCGTAAAACCCATTTCTGTTGCTCTTTGGATACCAATACCGACGCTCCAATAGTTAAATCTTGGCGGTGTGGTTTGGCGATTGTAGTTCCAAGATTGACGGTTCGAATCCTTGGTTGGGACAGTCTAACGTTCCAGAGCAGAAAAATGGATATGGTTCGTATCACTTTATTTCGACGTATTATTTTCTCTTTAGTATATAAATATGGCACGTCTTCATTCTGGAACAGTTTATTATTTCAACATAACTTCATCCTCTGAAACATGGCTCTTATGCTGCAGATTTTACTTTGTATACACCTACTCAGATCCTTTTAATGGTGCGAAATTTGCACACACAAAAATAAAATTGGAAAAATATGTCGTTTTGGAAAAAACACTGCTAGTTATTGTACCAAACGCTGATAAAAAGTTGATCAGTGTGATGCATCACAAACCTTCTATGCTCATGCATAAGCAATTCCTTCTTTTTTGCCGCGTGTTTTTCAATCTGCGTATTTAATTTACGTATGACAAATAACTGTTTCGTTTTTAGTGTTTCCCTTTTTCGTTTGTTAACATGTAGTGGGCTGCACTGCAAAGCTACGAGCGCGGGAGGGCTCGCTTCGAATTTCAAACGTTAAAAATAAGGCACGCTAGCCAGGGCCAGCTAGGGCTGGCCTCGGCTGGATAGGAGTGCCGGGCGGGCGTGCGTCAGCCCTGGCCAGCTCGCTTTGGCCCATTAAACATTATAACGTGTGAAATCAGTACTACACTCGGAATGGTTAACATTTTGATTTATTGATAAAGTACACATGTTTCAATGTTCAATATTGCCTGCCCTTTTGTTATTACATACCAAGAAATGGATAATGAAATAATGAAATGAAATGAAATAAAATGATAATGAAATAATGATGGATATTGAAATTACCTGCGGACATTATCCAACAGACGATTGAGTGGTTCTTTGGGATTGTTGTTAATGACAGCACAAATGTTAGATTTCAATCCATAGAGGTTTTGCTGGTGGTTCTGGATGGTCCATTTTGCGCTGATGAAGTCCTTACCGTGATTTGAATGCTCTTTGTGTTTCTGTTTAAGATTGAAAATAGCCACACTCTGTTCTATTGAATAGTGGTCCCCACAAAAAAGAAGAGACCAAACCTGTAGCAATCAGAGCATAATGAAAGTAAAGGTGAGAATGTTGAGATAAATGGGACACCCAGTGCAGAACTGCACTAACAGATATATGGTTAAGGGCATTTACACGAATATTTTGGCCTGGCTAATTAAACTCATGATCCTGGGTGCGAGTCCTGTTTAAGGGAGTTGTTTTCTCCTTTCCATTTCGTCTTTTGTTCTCACAAGGCCAGTCATTAATGCTCACTGTTGTTACTGAATTTGAGAAGAAGACAAGAAGGTAATTGAATTTGACTTGGAGATTCCACTGGAAATCATATTTACAGGTTTATTAAACCCTAGATATGGCAGTAACATTATTTACAATTCTGGTAATTTACAGTAGGCTATCCTTGCTAAAACATAAGAGATTGAAACAATGAATTACAAATAAGAATCCGTTTCGCTACTTCTATATTTCAGTTCAGCGTTTAGCTTGGAACGAGACAGGAATATTTGTTTGAGTAATAAAGGTATATTAACAAACAATCGACGTTATTTTCATGACAATGACATACTTCACTATGTTGTTACAACGCGGTCGACTAGAACCCTAGCCAAAGTTAACAACGTGTTTAGGAAATTAAGTGATCGAAACATTATGAATAACACGAAAGTTCAAACATAATCAAAAAACCGGATTTTTAGGAAGAGACCCTTGAAAACTCTAAAGAATAAGGGAAGACTAAGACCAGAAGTGTCGAACTTATGTCCTCCTATTACAATATAAAAACGATTCAATTTAACGGTTAAACTATAATATTAGAATTATAGGCCAAAAAGAAAATTTTAACTGGCTACTACCTGTTTTCATGGCGCCTTACTGAAGAACACCTCGACCTCCAGACCAGTGTTGAGTTTTGGCTTTGGTGTCTTAGCTATGCTATTGATGAAAAGTAGTGCTGACATTTTATACTAGTGGGTCCGATCCAGCAGACCAAACCGCGGACCACGAGGAATGCAACATTGCTACAGCTCTCAGGATTGTCTTGGAGCCTTGGCGCTTCGCCAACTAGCTAGCTGATTAGAGGACCAAACCAGTAGCATTGGTTTGGCGCCAAAACGAAGGAGTAATCAATACAGCTCTGTCGAGTTTTATTTACGTAATAAAATCTGAAGAACGGGCAAAGCAGCTATTCAAACTTGCAGAAAATAAAATTAAATGGCCATTACGCTTTGAAAAAGATGTTAATATAGGCCTAATCCTGATACAATTAATATAACAAAAAAGAAGTAAATGAGTTTCTGGTTGCTCTTTGGAAACATATATTACCTGTGAATTTCTGCATTGTTTCACGAAGTGTGCATTCATCCCAGCTGCGTAACCCAGTCTGCAGATGGACAGACTTTTAGAGGGATGCCTGCGCTGCCCTCTATAAAGTGTCTAGATGAGGCGGCCTGTCATCTTTTTTCGTGTTCTTCCTGGACTTCACCTAGCTTCGCCCTCTTCGCCTCTCTTTGCCTGCTTCATCTTAACCGGTTCAAGACTGCCTCAATCGAAGATCGACTTTGCCATGGCCAGATCAAAAATTACAGGAAAAGACCCTTCGCCCAGGTTGGCTTCTCCTTCCCCTGCGAGTCCTCTTCCATCTCACCCGATCTTGGTGAGCCCTTTGCCTTCGCCACCTCCAACTTCGACACCAGCACCTTCACTTCCACGTTTTCTACCACTCTCACAGCTGGCTTCTCCAATTCCTTGCGGTCAACGTTGGTCCTGTCGATGTCAATAATTGAATTTTCTTATACATCTCTGAAACGATGCCTACTCCCAGAGTACGCATTGGATTGGTTTTCTCCTAAAGTTCTGCTTCACTTAAAGAAAACAAGTCTCTTACGTCTGTCTTTGCATACCATTCACTACCTTCCATCTCTCTTCTGTCCCATGTGCTGCCGCCATCTGATATTCCTCTAAATCACCATTTCTGCCACATCACTCAAAACGGCACTGTTTCCCAGATCAGGCTTAATCTGTTGTTTTCTTCAATTGCTTTGCTTCACTTTCGCCCACTTCGCCCTGCCTTCGTCCGTTCAAGTCATCGACTGCAAAACACCGTCTTCCCTCATGTCTAGATCCTTAACTATTCCAAAGGATTCTTCCTATGATGGCACTCCTTCGCCCTCATGTACTCCGCTGTTCGACTTTGACTTTTCGTCAGCCTGTCGCAGTCTTTTCCACCTTCTGCTGCACTCCTGCTGCCGCTTCGATGAATCTTCTCTCCGTCAACAAACTCAGCTTCCCGCAACCATCACAGATGTCACAACCTGTCACCGTCTCTCTGCCACTTCGCCCCTCGCTGCTGTGCTTCAGCTCCTATTGTTGCATAAGCTGACGTCGGACGCCTACCTCTACGTGCGTGCCCTCACTACCCCCACCAACAACGCAAATCCCAGTTAAGGTTAATTCTGTTGTTGCTTTTTTTCCTCACCAATTCTTATTCATCTACGAGTTCATCCACTGCAATCTTGCCTTCGATGTCTTTGAGCCTGTTGAGCGTTTGCAGCCACCGATTCTTCATGCTTCACTGCCTGCTGTCTATCACCGATCGTGTAGCAGCTTCTTTTGACTCCATCATTTGCTGTCTCTCATTTTAAACCGAAAGTGTTTGCTACATTTTAGGACAACGACTGTCGGCTCAACCCCAGATTTTAGTCTTCCACCGGCCATCCTTTGCAGGTCGCTTTGACCTAAAGTTCTACAAGCCGCCATCCTTCGCCGTCTGTCGTGGAAAGCTCTTCCACACAACAGCACTTCAGCTCAAGCTCACTTCACCTCACCACCCACTGCTGGGAGCTTGTCAAGCCACCACTCTTCACCACCTAATACTGAGGCTCCCAGACAATCGTCCTACATTCATCCTGCCAATAGTCCTATCCAGCCTGTCATTTGAAACTCTTTCGTTCACTGTCCTTCTTCCTTCACACATGACACTTCCAGGCCTTTTACCCTTGCAAGCCGCCATTGCTGCTCTCCATTCTCTTTGATGGCCTTGGCATGTTGTCATGACTGTTACCAGACGTGACCACAGTCCCATCGCTGGTCGTTGCTTGCAGCTCCAAGGATTGTCACCAGTCTGTAAACCTTAGTGCCGTTCATCTTCACCCAACGCGCTGCAGTCCTTCGCTGCACTTCACCACTATCAACTGTTGTTTGCAGCTCCTTATCAGCTTCATTGCTCCCCATCGACTCATTCATGGCTCACTACCTTGCGGCGTCTTACTGACTCAACCTCAACCATTTGAGGATTAAAGACTTTGCCTCTGTAAAATGCTCGACTCTTCAAGTCTGTTGCCCTTCGCTGTCCACCGTTCACCACGGCTTCAGACTGCCATCCCGTCCAGAGCGTCGCAGCACGTCTGGACTGTCGCCTTCACTTTGAATAATCCATCACTGCCTGCCGTCATTCACCGACGATTATTGGCAACTACCCTGGATCACAGCTTTCTGTTCATTGTCCTTCGCAGCCATTCAAGACTATTGCCCCTCGCTCGCAGCTTTTCAAGTGTCGCCCTTCGCTGTCCACCTTTTATGACGACTCCACACACAGTTATCCCCTTCAGTCAGTGCCAGTTACTCCGGACGGTCGTCTGTCACTGAAATCGTCCATCACTGCCTGTCGTCATTCACTGGCTGCCGTGGGCAACTGTCCTGGACTGTCACCTTTCACTCTGGTAATTTACACCTCATCCAGTCTGCCATCTTTTGCTCTAGCTGTCGCAACTCCTCGAAACTGTCGCATCGCCTGCTCATTCAAGCTCTTCCAGACTGCGTCCTTCACAATCGTTGTTCGTCCTTTGCAAGTCAACCAACATAACAAGCAAGAAGCAATTAAATGGATTACATCATCTGGGACCCTTAGTTGCAGCCAGACGTGTCATCCAACCCATTAACCACTGAAAACAGAAATTCGAGAAACAGATATCTTGAAGAAGCAGATGTCTTGAAGCAGAAGCAAGACTCATCTTTAAACAATCTATCCATTTCAACGCCACCACATTTCACAAAGAGATGCTAATCCTGTTTTTCTATTTTCAAAAATGTTCGAAGTTTGAACTTCTGGGGGTGCCATCTCGTAATCCTAGGTGGTGCCTGCTTCCATTTCTGACGAGGTCAACTGTAAATGAAAAAAATTCACAGTTAATGTATTTTATCCGAACGACAACTAGAAACAGAATTTGCTGGCCTCGGCGTGGCCGGCTAAAAATTGTTTCTATTTCCTGTAGGAAAGATAATTTACCTGTACCCTACCTACCTACCCTCTGGAGTCACCACTTGAGAGATCGAGAGGGGGAAAATGACAAGCCACCCTGCCTGAATGCTTTATAGAGGGGCTGCGCATGCGCAGACCGGGTTACACAGCTGGCCAGCTGTAAAAAAATTTAAACCTCCAGAGAAGAAAGCATCCTTCGGGAAAGAATTCAAAAATTCACAGGTAATGTATCTTTCCTCCACACAATAGAAACAATTTTCATCCGGCCACCATGAGGTCGGCAAAATAATGTTTTTAAACAGAAGTTAAAAAGCAAGAAATGTAATGGCGTTCAATAGAAAAAAACTGTAGCATGTGTTAATAGAGCTGTTTACAAATCAATATTGAAATGAAGAATAAACGAAATGGTGAGCACTATAAGGACCAGCAATTTGCGGCTCCCTTATCCTGTTTACAAGCTGAATGGCTTTATGCCGGAATATTTAAAAAACATTTTTACATTAAAAATGGCAATGACGTTTTTCAAAGATAGGTGGGCACTGAACGTGGTTTCTTGACTGTAGTTTTTAATAAAGATGAAAATGGAAAAAAATCTTTGCCTAGAAAGTTGTGTATTTAATAGTTCTTGCCTTCTGCAGAAACATAATTTGATTCGGGCTATTTTTGCTGATAAATATTGATTTGAAGTTCAAATTTTTTTTCTTGCTGCTGCTGAAAACCTGTTTTTTCCCAGGTTCATTTGGAATTGGGGTCGGGTTTCCTCCTCAGTGCGGGTGAAGATTGTGACTTCTTTACACTGTTCACTTCGTTAACCATTTTCATTGTTTATTAAATGCCAAGAAACGCCCAGCCATTGGATTGTTTTAGGATTCATCGAAGGAACTAAGGAGTGGGGTTTGAAATTTACGTTCATTCTATTTCCAAGTATGTCACCCCAGTTTGGTCGCCATATATTTTGGCTGACATAATTAGGTTTAGCCTGTTCATTATCATTGCTTTTGGTTGACATTGATCAGGTTCCTTCTGTTCAAAGATGGTTCACGAAGTCTTGGGTAAGATAAAATTAACTATCGCACGCAAAAACAAGGCAAAAGTTAAAGTTGGACTCTCTCGAATTACAGTGGTTAAAAACAGATCTATTATTTGCTTACCAGCTAATGCCACGACTGTTGAAGTTTTTCAAAAAAACATTTTTCACGCTTTGTGATGATGAGCGTCGTCGTAGTTTCTCTCAAAATTTGAAATCAAGTGCACGTCAACTGTCACAAACACTACTTCGCACATGGTAGATGCAGTTTGCAAAAGTTAACCAGATGGCGTGGTTGTGGCTTTATTTTTTCTTGTTTTTTTAAGGAAACTGATTAACTGATTGTTGGGAAATTTTTTACTGAAATTTTAATTTTAGGCATGGTATTTTGTGCTGAGTGAAAATTTTCATTTATAAAGAACTAGCTTTTTTATTCCCACACGGCCAGTTTTTAATGCATGCTGTTTGATTTCATTAACTTTATTATTTCGTGATTATTAATTCGTTGCATTATTTGGACAAGTTTTGGCGATCTTAAGGTCACAGCTGATAAAGGTTGAACAGCTTTTAAGCTCGGTTGTATCAAGTGACCAAGGTCCCACCAAAGTAACGAAATGGTTAAACAGGAAGTCCTTGATCCGATCCCCGAGAGGGCATTTGTTTTTTTCCTTTTTCTCCGTGTTCCCACAATAACAGTCCTTACAGCCCTACAGTGCCAGGACATTCTCTAGAGAGATCGGATTTTTTAAAGATCCATATAGGCCAGCAAGGTGAATCGATAGCACAACCTTTTTCTTCAGAGACTGCAACCCTGACCAATGGGCTGTGCTTGGATAGCTATTTTCGGGTTTCCAGAGAACCCTCAGGAAACTTGTTTTTCCTCCTTGGATTTGATTTTTTATGCGAATTTGTTTCGGCGTACCTTTCTTGCATTAAGAGATTAATGCAGGCTGTATCTTATAAACAAGAAATTAGATGGTTAATGAAATCAAGCAGTGCACTAACGACTGGCCTACTGAAGTGCAGAATGCACAAATTTGACTAAGAAAAGCAACTGCCCTGACTGGGACCCAACCCAGGACTTCCCACTTACCAGCCAGGTGCTCAGACTATTGTGCTGCCAGGGCCGACCTTGGCTACAGAAATCGACCAACCTACCCAATGAAAGATTTTAAAAATGTGATGCTGAGATGCCTGAAGCTATTGCTGTATGTAATTACTCGTGCGAGCTTTCGTAAAATTTCAGGCCAGCTTCTAGGTAGTTTTCCCCTCCCTACTGCTTCTTTCTCATTCTAAACCGTCCCGTAAGATGAAAATTATATCGGTTCATCTATTTAAAGTCAGTTTGCTTCAGATGAATTAGGGCTCAACGAAATTAATTTTTAAAAAACCATAAAATTCTTGCAGCCAATCAATCGAAAATGGCTGTTTTGAAACGTGATTTCTTCAGCATTTATTAACTGTTTATTGTTGTTCTAGTTTGTAACAAACCTCATCGCCTACCTACGACTGGTGTTTATGCTTCGTGGCAAGGAGCGACTAATCGAGTAGGCTCAGTAATCACCTATTGGTGCCAACCAAATGCCTTTTACACCAAACTCACATGCCTCGACAATAGATCTTGGGTGGAAATTGAACAAGGCAACTGTGGTAAGTAATTCCATGAGTTAGTCGAATACTGTCTGTGATTGATTTGGTTCGAGTTAGTGAATGTTGTAAATTAAATGGGCCAGGGAGTGTGAATTTATGTATCAATATAATTAAATAGCAAAGATGAGTTTCTTTGAAATATGACCATACTACTCGTGACTCTGCTGTGTTGATGTTTCAAATATAATTTTATATTGTCTGTTGTAAATTGTATTTTTTTCTTTTACATTTTTTAAATGTTTTTAAGTAATCGTTAGTTTTCGTTCATAATTTTTAATTTCTTTTTTCTTTCTTTTTCAGTTAATTTTTTATATAAATTTTATTGTAAATTCATGTTGTCACGAGCAAACAGTGACTGGCTCGTATTCAATACTGATTTTGCAAACTCAAAAGTGAAGGAAACACTGATTCTGTTTTTTATCACTAGTATAATGGTAAAACCACTGATATTCCATCTATGATATCAAATAATTTTTCCCCTTGGTACCGCCTCACTTTTATTGCACCATGGTATTGTCGTTACAAATACCATACAGGCATCATTACAGATCATGAAGTGCAGACATGAATACATAAAGCGTTCCTTAGAAACTTGATTGGTGCAGCGAACGAGCGAAGTGTAGCCTATAACGGACACGAAATTGCAAAATGTTGGTTGGTTCGTAGGTTGGTTGGTTGGTTGGTTGCACTTTTTTAGTCTGGGTGAAGCCTAAACGAAAGGTTGGATTAGAATTAATTTTGGTACATCGCATAGCCTCAAAAGTATTGCTGAGCCAAAATTTGCCGTAATCGAACAATTATTACGGAAGAATATTATATTATATTGAAAAAGACCGGTAGCTCGAGCGTGCGTTACGATACCACTGGCCTCTGGAATGACCCAACGCCCACACTCGAACCTGGAATTACCTCCTTTCCTTGAGAGGATGTCCGTGGATCTCATCGTCCGGTATCCAATGTAAAGAAGCGAACATAAAACGTCAGTTCTTGTGTTTTGGTTGGTCCGATTAACTTAATTCGGTCTAGTGGGGTCAGTTGTTCCCTTGCTCTCACTCGCCTTTACCCTGCCTTTCTCATCTCAAGTTTGTACGAATTACTCATCGGTTAGCCACAAAGGTGGTTAATTGGACACAACATCTAACGCTCAGTGTGACATTATTACCAGCATTGACGGCAATACACCATTGGATCTTCCTCTAAGGTCCGTGAGGCTACAGGCCTAATACCATGAAACAGTTAAACGGGAGCAAAAAGGGTAAGCCTACCATTTACCGTGGAAAGACGTATTTATCTTGGGTAATCGCCATACAGTTATGCAGGTTTTACTTGCGACTCATAGTGTATCTGGTACTTCCCAGTCATGTTGTTCAGGGAGCAGGAGTTGTGAAGGTCGGTAAGCGGCTGCTATTTCTCTAGTAGGCAGGTCCTAAAATGATGGACGGCAGCCATGTTTTACAGCAAAACAGCAGCAAACGTGTTGCTTCTTATACTCCAGTTGTAGAAAAAAGGGCAGAGAGCAAATGCGAGAGTAAGCAGGGGGAACAATACAAGTGGGGGCTATTGTTACAAGAAGGGGTGATGTCCCTTTATGACAAACAATTACCGGTTTCACCAAGATCATGTAGTATTACAGTAAACGGGGCAAAACTTTTGCTACGTTTGTTGAAAGTTTAGCATACCCATAATACATTTCTTATATTTACCGTAGGGTAATGTCACAAAGCACTATAAAGCATCCTACGAAATGTAGAGACGAACAATGTATTACCAGTGACAGCGCGTGGGTCTAAAAACTCTCTGTCACGCCCCCTCCATTCGTAGTACCATTCGGACCATAAAGGACGTATTGTAATTAATACCATATTTGTGTGGCCTTTGGGAAGACACACATAAAATATCCTAGGGTAAAATAATGGTGTAGTATTATTCTAGGTTATCAACAAGTTGTCCTATCTCAGGGGGTAGTCCCTGTACATTTAGTTGGGGCAAGAAGCTGCACAGTTTCTCCCCATGTACTGCTCTGGTTAAAAGGTCGGCAACAAGGGTATCACCTCCAATGAACACGAGCTCCACAAGTTGGCATGTCCCTTAAGTATCACACTTTACGTGCGTAATGCCTGGACCTAGTGCTACAGGCGAGGCTACAAATGAGGTCAATAGCTGACCTGCTATCAGTGTAAATGGGGTATGGTCCCTGGTGTAGGCCAGGTTCGTCCAATTCGAAGAGTAAACCCTGTATCCACACCATGTCCCTCCCGCACTCAACAAGGGTGAGTAGTTCTGCCTCACAGCTGCTGAGGGCTACCATCTTCTGCTTGAAGGTCTTCTACATTCTAAGCCACCAGCCACGAGTATCATATGGCCTGAATAACCTCTGCAATCTGTGGTGACCGGCCATGTGGCGTCAGAGTGGCCTTCATGTTTAGAAGTACATTTGAGGGGGAACCAGAGCTTGAAACCTTTTGTCCCTTTAAGGTACCGTATGACGTGCTTCGCAGCCACCCAGTGAATCTCCCTTGGAGCGGAATTGTACCTAGAGAGGTTGATGACAGCATGGCTTATATCTGGTCTAGTTTCCATCACCAGATACATGAGCGATCCTATTAGGGATTGAAACAAGGCGGGGTCAAAAGGATGCGAATCCTCACATGAGTCCACGTTAACCATCGTCAAGGACGGGGTGTTGACTGGCTTGCAGTCTTCCATGTGAAACATGCTGAGGATCTTGTCAATATACCCTATCTGGGAAACATAGATCCCAGTAGGCTGAGATTCAATGAGGAGACTCAGGTAGAGCGTGTTGGACGTCTCAACTACGGTGAAATACAAGTTGATGGTCGCGCAGCTTTCACCAAGAAGCGGGTTTAGGGCCACTGAGGAACATATCGTCGACATGGGTCCCGACAGCCATGACGTCACTTTCGACGCGTCGATAGAACAGGCATGGGTCCCAGTGACTCTGGGAGAAACCCCAACGTTTAATAGTCTCCTTCATTTTACAGAACCAGCGTCTCCCCTCTTGTTTCAAGCCGTATAGTGATTTTTTTTAAGTTTACAGACCTTGTTACTGGGCTCCACTTAGGGCCCAGGCTTAAGGTACCCCCCCTGGGGCCCGTAAATTTCCGCATTTCTCCTGTGCGGAAGCTGTACCCACGTAGGGTGGTAAGGGCGAAGAGGAAACGTAGTGTGGCCGTACAGACAACCAGCAAAGAAAAATCGGTATAGTCGAGGCCAGGTCTAGCTGAATTCCCACAAGCGACAAAGCGGGCTTAAAACTTATGCAATTTACCATCTTTGTCGTATTTCTTACTAAATACCCACTTGGAATTCACTAGCATTAGGGGCTATCAACCACCTCCCACTCCCCCATATCTTCGAGGGATTGAATTTCGCTGTCCATAGCCCTGTTCCAGGCATCTGTATCTGGATCCACCTGGCATTCCCGATAGATGTGGAAAGAGGTGTGTGTAGGCTGGTACAGGCTGAGTGGCATTCTTTCCACCCATCGCAGTCCAATTTCTTATTGATCACCCTGTTTCGCTTGGGTCTGTGAACGGGACTATGTCGTGACCTATAAAGTTTAGTCTGAGGGTAACCTAATGGGCTAAAGTAGGGGGTAGGGACAGCTTCGAGATCCTCCCGAGGGGTCTCCCTTCTCCCCCTCTAATTCTGAGTTCGTATCACTGAGGATTAATTTCCCCCTGTGAGTGAGGTGTCTCATAGTTGACATTGCCCTTAGTGGGGAAATGTTATCAGAAATACTCTCTCCATCTCCCAGGCATTGATCAAAATGGTACAATTCTTCGAGTTCTTCGTTATGAGTAGGCAAATCTGCCTTAGGTAAGGTTTGGGCAGCTCCATTTTGAAGGACTGGGTTGTTTTGCAAAGTTACATAAGGGAGGGTATCGTCAAGCGATAATGTTTCATTTGGGGCAGGATGTTCAGGAAAGTCGACGTTTGGGAGATTTGCTTGCGAGTGGGAGTCGATCCCCCCCCCCTCGAATTGGCTATTTTGACATAGTTTCTGGGGCGGCACATACATATCAAGGGGTACAAAAATATCCGATCGAGGATCAGGTGTAAAACTATTAGAAGCATTGACAAGGGCAGGTAAGGTTTCATCTAAGGGTCGTACAGAGAGGTTGGTTTGAGGAGATGTATCTAAAATAGGGGAGACAGGGGCAAACTTCGCAGTTTGTGGTTCAGCGGCAGAGGAAGCGATTAATATTGGGGTCGAAAATTCGGGGGG